>JAVJIF010000185.1:27500-133605 GCA_038442645.1 Agave tequilana | reverse complement strand
CGCCTCTAACCAAGCTCACTAGAAAGGAAGTGAAGTATCAGTGGACTGAGGAATGCCAGTTAGCATTCAAGGAACTGAAGGATCGATTGACAACAACACCAGTTTTAGCAATTCCGGATGGATCTGGGGGGATGGTGATACATAGCGATGCTTCTGGGCGCTACCTGGGTTGTGTGTTGATGCAATGAGGCAAAGTGATATCATTCACCTCAAGACAGCTGAAGCCCCATGAAAGGAATTACCCAACTCATGATCTGGAACCGGCATCTACACCCTTAATGGTGTAGAGACACTATCTTCTCGCGGAGCGTGTGGAGATATTCACAGATCATAAGAGCCTCAAGTACATTTTTACCCAGAAGGACCTCAACATGTACCAGAGGAGATGGCTAGAGCTTATGGCAGACTATGATCTAGGTCTGCAATACCACCCCAGGAAGGTGAATGTAGTTCCTGGTGCTCTCAGTAGGAAGCCCTCTTTCATGATGATGACTTAGCAGAAGGAGATACAGGAAGAGATCATTCTACTTAGAGATATTGGAAGAATCATGACCTTGGTGACTCAACTATCTTTGATCGAGAAGGTCAAGGAGGTTCAAGAGGAAGACCCTAAGTTAAAGAAGATCAGAGAAGAAGTGGAAGCCAGACTAAGGCAGGATATAGTCATCAAATCGGTTTGAAGCAGACTCTGTGTACCATCTGGGGAAGTTTGAAGGGAGTTGCTCTCTAAAGCTCACAGTTCCTCTAATTTGATACATCCTAGGGGTACTAAAATGTATAGAGATCTCAAGTAACAATTTTGGTGGCATGGGATGAAGAGAGAGATAGCTCGATTCGCAGCCCATTGCCTTGTATGCTAATAAGTCAAGGCAGAACACCAGAGGACGATCGGGCTGCTACAACCACTCCCTATTCCCGAATGGAAGTGAAAGAATAACACCATGGACTTTGTTGTAGGCCTGCCTAGGAGTCCAAGAGGGAACAATGCTATATAGGTAATCATGGACTGACTCACTAAGAGTGCTCATTTTATACCTTTTAGAGTCAGATAGTCCACAGAAGCAGTGACAGAGAAGTACATGTAGGAAATAATCAGACTACATGGAGTTCCTGTTAGTATTGTTTCAGATAGAGACACTAGATTTGTGTCACATTTCTGGGATAGTCCTCAGAGGAACTTAGGCAGCAAGTTAAAGTTCAGCACGACATTCCATCCTCAGACTGATGGCTAATAAGAAAGAACCATCCAGATTCTAGAGGATATGCTTAGAGCATGTATATGGACTTTAAGGGATCATGGGATGACCATCTGCATTTAATGAAGTTTTTCTACAACAACAGCTATCAGGCCAGTATCCAGACTGCTCCATACAAGGCACTCTATGGGAGAAAGTGCAGATCTCATGTATGTTGGATGACATTGGCGAAAAAAAAGCTGCTCGAAACAGATCTGATTTCACAAACAGAAGAGAAGGTGGACAAGATCAAGAAACATATGAATCCGCTCAAGATCGTCAAAAAAAGTGGGCCGATGCTAAGAGAAGACCCTTAGAGTTTGCAGTAGTGACCATGTACTTCTTAAGATCTCACTAACTCGAGGGGTCATTAGGTTCAGCTGTAGTGGGAAGCTGAGTCCTAGATACATTGGACCTTTTGATATCATAGAATGAGTCAGAGAAGTAGCATACCGAGTAGCCATACCTCTCGTACTAGATGGTGCTCATGACGTATTCCACATCTCTCATTAAGAAAGTACGTCAGGGATGACCAACATATTCTAGACTATTTAGATCTGAGACTGAACCACGATCTATCTTATGAGGCTCAGCCAATCCGCATCATTGACAAGAAGGAGAAGGTTCTGAAGAATAAGAGCATTCCCTTGGTACTGGTATCTTGGGATCTAAACTCTCCTGGGAATTCCACCTGGGAGAGGAAAGATGAGATCAGGGCTAGATATCCTCATCTCTTCTTAGGTAACTTATCTCACTTCTAGCTATTTATTCATCATTTTATAGCTTAGAATACTCTTCTCCTTGTTTACTTTTGAATTTCGGGGACGAAATATTTTTTATTAGGTGGGTTGGATTGTAACCCTCAGTTCCAGTCACTGGTATTTTCTACTGGTGATCGATATGATATAAATACCTATTCTAGTGGTCTAAACTAAGTTTACTTTAACTCTAATAAAATTTTCTAATATTTTAAATTTTTCTTGATTTTTCCAAAATTTTTCTAAATTATTTGAAGATTTTCAAAATTCGTGACCCATTTGTGTCGCTATATGACTTTCGAATTTTTAATTACAATCAGGGATGAATTTCATGAATCTGACTTCTTAGTAATATTTAAAATAATATTTGATATTTTAAAGAATTTTAGGAATTTTTCCGAATTAAATAGGATTTAATTTAGTTAATAAAAGGCAAAAATAAAAATAAATAAAAAAAATAAAAAATATTAGAAAAATAAATCCCTATAATAATTCTTTCAAGTTTCAAACCCTTGACCTCCTCATTCAAACCCGCAAGCTCCCACCACTATGCCACATTGGCGTATGGTTTAAAGGCCCAAGCCCATTTATTTAAACTTCCCTTAACTCCCTTCATCCTCTCCAACTTCCCCACTCTCTTTAATTTCTCTCACATTTTCTCTCCCTCATTCCCACTTACCAAATTGAATCACTACCCTTTCAACGTAGCGTAACTCCCAGGGGTGGCTTAGGGGCGTGTGTGATGCCTATAAAAGGGGTATCTCACCATCTCAAGTCATTTGCAAAATATAAACTTTTCTCTCTTTTTCACTACACTCTCTCACTTTCTTTTCCAAACTTAGTAAGATTCTAAAGTGCCGGATGAGGGGAAGAAGATTCAGACTGAAGGGAAGCGTTTCAGGTATTTTATTTTGCATTTTCGTAGAAGTTAGTTCATTGTGGCATTTCATCGAACATGTAGTACGCATTACATGTTAGCTGTAATTTCACCTTGAAAAACTTATGCTAAAATCACAACAAAATCTATAGAACACACTAAGACATGCTTGTATTTATCATAATTTTTTAGAATTTTATCCATTTTATTTAGAGGGAAAAAAGAGAGATGGAGGTGCACTGTGCTATGCATTGTGCACAACACAGTGCACACGGTCGAGCCAGGCAGGCCCAGCCTGTCCTGGTCGGGCCAGATTCAACTGGGTCTGTGCCCATAGACCCAGTCTAGGACTTTATTTACAGACCCCGGTTCAGGTCTGTTGTAACGCCCTCATCCCGCGGGTACAGAAACGTTATTGCGACGTATATACGCAGGTCGAAAATACCCTCACGTATGTACGCTAAGCATCAGTACATGCAAGAATCAGAGTACGAAAGCACGTGGTGAATTATACATTCCAACATATAAGTACAATTATAAAGTTATCACAAGTTGTGACAAATATTACATAAATATTATATCACCGATAGGCGCAAAAGCGAGATTACAAAGGGGTATACAAGTATGAAGAGTACAAATGGCGCTTACGGGTTTACAGAAGGAAAAACTCGAGAGACGCGAGGGGGGCCTGGAAGGATAGAGCTTCAGACGGTCTGTTGGAGATCCAAGCTACCACTGCACCTCTCATGTCAGCAACCAGGAGAATCCCCTAGCTCCAAGCTCCAGGACCTGGACATGAGAATCCAGGGGAGTCAAAACTCCCCTAGCGAGTGGTGATGCGAAAGCCAAGTGGCGTGAATAGATTAGAACACGTGTATCGATAAATCAGAATTATAAATATGCATTGAAAACTGTGTTATGAGCACAAGCAAAAAGAAGCAGGTAGATAAATAGCAAGTGATATCAATAGCAAGTGATATCAAGCCGGAATACTCATGGTATGATAAGATAAGAGCAGGAGACTGGTATAATAGAATACGAGTGGTAAAGCAGGATATGAGCAGCTAATATAATAATAATTATAAAACCTGAAATCTGATGTAAAACCCGATGGAAGCAAACATGGCAAAGCATACAACAGGTACATGTGGCATTTTATTATTATTACTCGTCCGACCCATATATCTAAGTATGTGTCCTAGTGTACATCTCAACACACATACATCCTATATGGGCAAGCGGAGTTTGGTTCTTGGAAGCTGATGAAGAACTGATAGCTCATACTTATAGTAGTTCCTGTCTGCCGGGATACAGCCATTGGGGGCCTGAAATCCTCCTAACACGTATCTTCTGGGGGCCTGAAATGCCCCTAACACGAATCGTCGATTTTAGTATTCCACTACTAAAAACAAGGCATCATACTGGTATCCATCACTCCCTCCCTTTCCCCCGTGTAGGTTGTCCTTCTTAAAGCTTATTAAACATAATTATCAGATTACGGGAATGAGTAGGAACATAACTGGTCATAACAAGAGTACATAATAGGCATAACGGGAGTCATAAAAAGCATAACGGGAGTCCATAACAAGAGATCAGGTATTACATTCCCGTAATGTGATAATCATGAGTAGAGAGTTAATCCTAACTGGTATCAGGTTTTAACATGTCAATAACCAGTGTTCAGGTAGGTGACAGATAATAAGTCATGTCATGACAGGAGGCAGGTGATATAACATGAGCAGGTGTCAAGTAATAGAATGTCGGGTGTCAGGAGATAACACATCAGTGTTAAGTGATACAGATAGGTGTCAGGGTGAGCATGTAGCTGACATGTGTCAGGTATTAGTATATCAAGTGTTAACATAACAAGTATGTACATGGCAAGCGATAGAGTAATAGCTGAGCACAATTAAGCAGAGCTAAGTAAGTTGGAGGTATGGACAGCAAACAGTGTTTAACACTAGAGCACCAGGCGAGGTTACCGGATGACTCGGCTTAAAATGCGAGTAGAAAATCTACCAGCATCTTACCTAGACAAATCCAGTGATAAACCGCTGAGTGCTGAGCATGCCTACCAGGCGGAGCTGAAAGACCTGACGGTCTAAACGCACTTCTCTTTCGAGGTAATGGGCGAAATCTGGAGGCTAAAGTACGCTCAGGGTGTAAGCGTACTCTCGGTAGCTACCACGAAACCCATATGGGTACTGGCCTGAAACCATTGGGTAGCCATCCTGGGAGTAGGCAAAAACTCAGAGTGGTACAAGAGTACATGCAGGAGATGTTAGTACCACACGAGCATACATACAAGCGTGATAACATCTACACTATCGTGGAGTGAAGAAACCCAGAGGCTGATAGGGCCCGGAGGCCGAGTAGAAAGCCCGAAAGCTGAAAGGGCCCGGAGGTCAAGTAGGAAGCCCAGAGGCCAACGACCACGAAGGGTCAACTATGCATGGTATAAAGCAGTAAAAATAGTACATCACAGGCATGGTATATATGCAAGAAGGAAACGATCCTAACACAAGCATTCGTCACAGTCATATACATGTACAATCACGGGCACTTGGCCAGATATAAATACAGGGGCACCACCAATACAAATACAATTTAAATAAGAAATAAATACACGTCGATCCGACGAAGCGAGGACACCAAAAGGAGGCGAGGACACTCGCCTAAATCTCCAGAAAATCCAAAAAACTCTAAAATCCCTGGAACTCGCGCACGTGCCAAATTATAATAAATAAATATATATATAATTATTTTAGAGAGAAAGAAAGAGGAGAGAGAAGAGAGAGAAAGAGGTAGAGAGAAAGGGAGATTTAGAGAGAGAAAGAGATGAGAGATAAAGAGAGAGGAGGGAGAAACAGAGAGAGAGAAAGCTGGAAAGAGAGAGATATACAGTATAGAGAGATGAGAGAGAAAGAGAGAGAGAATCGGGCTGCTCACGCAGCCCCTGATCAAGGAGGACCCACAGGGACCCGTGGGCCAAGGGGGGCCTGGCCGGCCCTCTGCCGGCCAGGGAGCTGGCCGGCGGGCCTTGGCCGCCGGGGCATCCAACAGAGAAGGGGAGGGGGAGAGAGACAAGGAGAGAGTTAGAAAGGGAAAGGAGAGAGGGGACAGCCCCCTCCTTTACTCACGCACAGGGGGCCACCCTGGCCGCCTACGGCCGGCAGCGGCGTGCGGTAGTGCTCAACCTAGGGATGGCGCCGGCCACCCAAAAAAAAGGGGGAAAAAGGGAGTTTTTTGGTTGGGAGGTGGAGAAGAGTTGTGGTGGTGGTGGAGATGGTGATTTTGGTGGTGATTTGATGTGGTGGTGGAGAAATTGAAGGGGATGGGGGGGAGAAGGAGGAGGAGCAGGGTGTTGTGGGGGTGAAGTTAGAGTGGGGAAGAAGGTGGTGGTGGTTAATTTGAAGAAGAAAAACAAGAAGGTGGAGATGGTGGTGGTTTGAGGAAGATGGAGATGGAGATGGTGGTGTTGAAGTTGTTGTTGGAGATGGGGAAAGGTGGCCGGAGTGGGGGTCTTCTCACTGGAGGTGGTCGCCAGAGCTCCAGAGTTGGGCTCGGTTGGGGCATCAGCCAAAATGGAGAAGAAGGAGAAGAAAAGAAAGATGAAGAAGAGAAGGGAGAAGGAGAAAGAAAAAGAAAAGAAAAGGAAAAGAAAAAGAGAGAGATTGATGGGAAAGAGAGTGATGGATGTGAAGGGGGTTGGGGATGTGACCGGGCCCATGTGGGCTAGGTCAGCGGGTGGAGTGATGGGGAAAAAGAAAGGAAAAGAAAGAAAGAAAGGAAAGGAAAGATTTCAAAAAATATAATATTATAATAGGTCAGAAAATATCGATTCCAGAAAATTCCCCAAAAATACCCAGAGGTAGAAAACATCATCTTGAGAAATAATATGAAATCGATTTTCAGAAATAAAATCCTATTTTCAAATTAAAATCCTGAAGTCAACAGTCGATACTGGTTTGCACCGGTTCGGCCAGATTTTGATAAATTCTGAAAAATCTCAGAAAATGCATCAAAGAATAAAATATGATTATAAGAAGAAACATGGAAGCAGACTCTAGAAATTCAATTCCAATTATAAACTAAAAATCCTGGAATCAACCAGCGATACTGGCCGACACCAAATCCGGTGGAATTTTAATAAATTCAGAAAATTCTCAAAAAAAGTATTTAGATACAAAATGTGATTTTTAGAAATAATGTGAAAATCCATTTCTAGTAATTCCACTCCGTTTGTAAATTAAAAATCCGGGAATCAGTCAGCGGCACTGGTCGACACGGATTTGAAGTTTTCAATTTAATTCAGAAAATATTCAGAAAATCATAGAAAATCTAAAATATTAAAAAATGATATTTGAAACTAAATTGGTCAAATCTGAATACCAGAAAGACCAAATCGAGAAATACCCTAGGATCGAGTCCCGGTTCAGACTAAGGCTGACTCCGAGTTCACGAATCCGGATCAAAGGCAAAACGATTATATAAATAGTTCATAATAAAATAAATATAGAAAGTAATTGAGAAATATGATCAAAAAATATGAATACGCAATTAAGTATGTATTCTGGGAGCGGGGTGTTACTTTCCATCCACCTTACAAAAATGCGTCCTCGCAATTTCGATAAGGGGTAAAATGAACACAAAGAGGACATGGACAGAAATTATACCAATTAAGATATGAATCACTGTAGGTAGGGCTCCCAAGTCGACTGAATAATAACTAGAATATAGACATCTTCTACACTTCCAGTTGTATAGATCTTCGAACGATGCCAAATAATACAGACCCGATAACACAGCTTTGCAATAAAATTCCCGCTGTACTACATACTTAATATTACTCGGAGAATGAGCCAAAATACCGAAGATGAAGAAAACCCTGATAATACGGAGCATAATAAAGAAGACCGATAGTTAAGAATTCTGAATACCAGGTATCGATCACTCTGAAGGTTCTAGCCAATGTTGGTCCTGAGATGATGCCAATTGTTGGATCTAAAATATACGTCAGCACTCAAACAAAGATATTAGCGTTTAAATATAAAGTACTTGTAGTAAAGGAAAATAAATCATAGAAAAGAAATCAAACGCAAACACAAGTGATTTATCCTGATTCGGTCCTTGTGACCTACATCCAGTCCCCAAGCCACCCGCTTGAGATTTTCCTTTAACCTTGATTTTGTACACCCAAAATCAACACCTTGTACACCACTTGACAAATCCCCTTTGCCAAATGTGTACAACTCTTCTTATAACCAAGAAGACTACAACACCTTGTACAAACTCTCTTCAACCCGAAGACGCTCTTGTACAATACTCCTCTTTGAGTGATTATAATTAATCCTATAAGCCTTGAATCTGTATGTGATCGTGAATAAGGGCTCTTATAGGTGGACTCTCAGAAATCTTCACTATAGAGTAGGAATTTGAATGAAGAACTAAAAGTGGGAACAAGTTTTCAAAAATAAATTTTTGAACAGAGTTTTTGGGTAGAAAACTTGTATTTTAAATTGGTGTTTTTAGCCAGGATAACATCCCTATTTATAGCTGAAATCTATAGTCAGTTAGGATAGTTATCAGGACAAATTTGAATATAAAAACGTTAGATAAAACACTAGAAAACAGAAACTGTCTAACAGTCAGAAACTGCCATTAGTTGACTAGGGGTTGGGGGTTAGTCGACTAGGGTAGGCAATTTAAACTAGGTTAGTCGGCTAATAAAAAGACCAAGTCGACTAGGTTATGACTAAAACAAAAGACAAGTTTCTAGAAACTGAAACTAGTCAACTAGAACAATATGATTAATTGACTAGGTCATCTATTAGTCGACTATAAGGACTGTCAAGTCGACTAATAGTGCATGCAAGTTAGAAACAGAGAGTTGGTATCTTTGCAGGACAAATGTTAGTCGACTATAGAAAATGTCAAGTCGACTATACTTTGTATAAGTCGACTAAAAATTGGTATAAGTCGACTAATAGGACTATGATGTGTGTGTGTGTTTCAAGGCTTTTAACATACTATTAAATATTACAAAACACAACCATAGCCACTCTCTTTGGGAAGTCTTGATCATGTAGAATTCTTGAATAAGCTTGTAAGATAGAGCTCTAATGATATGTCTTCACAAATGTATCATCAAAAGCAAGTTCCAACATTCTCCCCCTTTTTGATGATGACACTTTGTGTGCACGAATACTCCCCCTACAGAAAATATGTTATATGTTCTCCCCCTGCAGAAAATATGTTCTCCCCCTACAGAAAACAGGTTTTAACAGATATAGAAAAACATGTGTTCTCCCCCTGCAACAAATATACCATAACATATATATATATATATATCTATGATAAATGTTCTGAAAATATTTTCTTTATCAAACTTATTATACGGTACATGAAAGATAAACATTAGAATGGTACCAATAATAAGATCAAACATTAACCTTTAGGAATTCAAACCTAATTTGAATCTAGTTTTCATCTGTTAGCATACACATAATTGCATGAATTACATATATCATGTATATATGATGTAATATAAGTATTTTTATCAACAATGCTTAAGTTTTTAGGAATCCATATGAACTTGTTCTTAATTCTTTTGAAATAATATCAGTATTTCTTTTCACAAAAGAATTATATGGACTACTAACATATGTAGATTTTCCAAAAAATCCAAGACCATAATGATTATGTGACATATTTTGATAAGATAACAAATCATTTAACTTTTCTTTACCCTGATTAAATTTAGTCACATTTTTCAAAATCCCTTCATACTTCATTTTGAAAATTGACATGTCTTTATCTAAATAGAAATTCTTTCATTTAAAGACAGTTTCTCTTTTCAATAAAATATTATTTTATAATAAATTCTCATTATCTTTTTCAATTATGATATCACTTTTTTAAAATCATCTTTTGAGAATTTATAGAAGAAATTTGAGAAGTATAACAAGAATTTTCTTTGAAAAATTTTTCATTTTCCTTTGACAAAACTTCATTCTTTTCTTTTCATTCTTAAGATCATTGTATACTTCATGAAATGCATCTAAAAGTTTAGTATATTGTACCTCATCATCTTCTAGAGCCATGTAATAGATGTGGCATGTTTAGTGGCTTCTTCTTCGTCAGAGGAAGAGGAATCACTATTTTCCATGATGCTTGTAGTATTTCTTCTTTCTGAACTTTTTGCTCTTGAATTTACCTTTGTTTTTGAGCAATGGGCAATCTTTCCTCATATGACCTATTTTATTACAATTAAAATATTTAAACTTACGTTGCTTCAAGAACTTTCTGAATTTTCTTGAAAGCATTGCCATCTCCTCTTCATTGTCATCTGAATTGTCAGTGTCTGAGGATGCATGGAAGGCAAGTTCTTTCTTCTTTGAGAGAGATTGTTATCCATCTTTCTTTCTGTCTTCGAGTTACACTTCATATGCCAACCAATAAGGTTTTTCTAATGACATTGTTGAGAGATCATTCGCTTCTTCTATTACAGTTGTCTTCTTCTCCCAATCTGATGTGCGTGTACGAAGGATCTTGCGAACTTTTTCGACTTGGGTGTATTCCTTTCCAAGGGATGCTAAAAAATGTTATGTCGGTAAACCTTGTTATCATTTCTGAAATTGTTTCGTTCTCCATCATTTTGAAGAGTTCGAACCTATGAACAAGAACAGAAATTTTAGACTCTTTAACCTTATTTGTGCCTTCATGTGTTACCTGTAGTATATGCCATATTTGATTTGCAGATGTGGTTGTTGACACACGGTTGAATTCTTCTTTGGTTAAGGCACAAAATAAAGCATTCATCGCTTTGGCATCAAGGTTTGCATTCTTCTTTTTATCATTACTCCAAGCGCTATAATTGGTAGTCGGTTTGGTGTACGCTGCTTCCACTATTTTTCATAGTTCGTAGTTGAGTGATTGCAAGTAAATCTTCATTCTACACTTCTAGTAGTTGTAGTTGGATCCATCGAATAGCGGTAGACATTGTGTAGAATATCCTTCTTTGAATTATGATGAAGGAAACTCTGTTGCCATCCTTATATGTTGTTGACTGGATATGTAGGGTTGTTGGTAGTATGCGCTGGGCTCTGATACTAATTGTTCGTCCCAAGATGATGTCAATTGTTGGATCTAAAATATACGTCAACACTTAAACAAAGATATTAGCGTTTAAATTATAAAGTACTTGCAGTAAAAGAAAATAAATCACAGAAAAGACAGCAAATGTAAACACAAGTGATTTATCCTGGTTCGATCCTTATGACCTACATCCAGTCCTCAAGCTACCTGCTTGAGATTTTCCTTTAACCTTTAATTTTGTACACCCAAAATCAATACCTTTCACACAACTTGAGAAATCCCCTTTGTCAAATGTGTACAACTATTCTTACAACCAAGAAGACCACAACACCATATACAAACTCTCTTCAACCCGAAGACGCTCTTGTACAATACTCCTCTTTGAGTGATTACAATTGATCCTATAAGCCTTGAATCTGTATGTGATCGTGAACAAGGGCTCTTATAGGTGGACTCTAAGAAATCTTCACTATAGAGTTAGAATTTGAATGAAGAACTGAAAGTGGGAACAAGTTTCAGAAAACAGATTTTGAACAGAGTTTTTGGGTAGAAAACTTGTATTTTGAATTGGTGTTTTAGCCTAAGATAACATCCATTTATAGTTGAATTCTATAGTCAGTTAGGGTAGTTATCAGGAAAATTTGAATATAGAAACGTTGGATAAAATACCAAAAATAAAAACTGTCCAACAGTCAGAAACTGCCATTAGTCGAATAGGGGTTGGGGGTTAGTCGACTAGGGTAGGCAATTTAGACTAGGTTAGTTGACTAATAAAAAGACCAAGTCGGCTAGGTCATGACTAAAAAAAAGACAAGTTTCTGGAAACTGAAACTAGTCGACCAGAATAATATGATTAGTTGACTAGGTCATGTATTAGTCGACTATAAGGACTGTCAAGTCGACTAATAGTGCATGCAAGTTAGAAACAGGGAGTTGGTATCTTTGCAGGACAAATGTTAGTCGACTATACAAAATGTCAAGTCGACTATACTTTATAAAAGTCGACTTCAAATTGGTATAAGTCGACTAATAGGACTATGATGTGTGTGTGTTTCAAGGTTTTTAACATACTATTAATATTACAAAACACAACCATAGCCACTCTCTTTGGGAAGTCTTGATCATGTTGAACTCTTGAATAAGCTTGTAAGATAGAGTTCCAATGATATGTCTTCACAAATGTATCATCAAAAGCAAGTTCCAACATCTAAGAATAGAGAATAACCGTAGAAATATCCGAATACCGACTTCTGAAAGACACCCGATCGTGGATCAATTCTGAGATTACCCGAACTTCATAGAGTTGGCCGAAGAGATCATATATAGCTTCATTTAGTGCCAGCCGCTACCTCTCTAGTCTATCCATATCTTAAGTTGGCATAAAGGCTTCGAAAAAACAAAAACATTGGAAAGATGGAAGGGATTAGGAATCAAAGGAAGGATGATCAAGAAAGAATAGATAACTCTGTACTTGTAGTTGGACTGTATAACCAGGACTCATGTATTCCAGTTGCAAATTTCTTTACCATTAATTTGCCATCTGCACGTACTAAGGTGTGAGAGCCTAGGCTCTGATACCATTCTGTAACGCCCCGATTCTGTGGTTCCGGAGACGTTACTGTGACGTATATACGCAGGTTGAAAATACCCTCACATATGTACGCTAAGCATCAGTACAGGCAAGAATCAGAGTACGGAAGCACGTGGTGCATTATACATTCCAACATATGAGTACAATTATAAAGTTATCACAATTGAGACAAATATTATAAGAATATACATCACTGATAGGCGCAAATGTGAGAATACAAAGGGGTATACAAGTATGAACAGTACAAATGGCGCTCACGAGTTTACAGAAGGAAAGCTCGAAAGACGCGCAGGGGGCTTGAAGGATAGAGTTTCAGACGATCTGCTGGAGATCCAAACTACTGCTGTACCTCTCAGGTCAGCATCCAGGAGAATCCCCTAGCTCCAAGCTCCAGGACCTAGACATGAGGATCGAGAAGAGTCAGAACTCCCCTAGCGAGTGGTGATGTGAATGCCAAGTGGCGTGCATAGATTAGAACACGTGTATCGATAAATCTGAATTATAAACATGCACTGAAAATCGTGTCATGAGCACAAGCAAACAGATGTAGGTAGATATATAGCAAGTGATATCAATCTGAAATACTCATGGTATGATAAAATAAGAGTAGGAGACTGGTGTAATAGAATACGAGTGGTAAAGCAGGATATGAGTAGCTAATATAATAATAATCATAAAACCGAAAATATGATGTAAAACCCAATGGAAGCAAACATGACAAAGCATACAATAGGTACATAGTGGTATTTTATATTATTATTACTTGTCCGACCCATATATCTAGGTATGTGTCCTGGTGTACATCTCAACACACATACATCCATATATGAGCAAGCTGAGGTTGGTTCTTGGAAGCTGATGAAGAACTGATAGCTCTTACTTATAGTAGTTCCCGTCTGTCCAGGACACAGCCATTGGGGACCTGAAATCCGCCTAACACGCATCATCTGGGGGCCTGAAATCCCCCTAACACGAATCGTCAGTTTTAGTATTCCACTACTATAAGCAAGGCATCATACCGACATCCATCACTTCCTCCCTTTCCCCCGTGTAGGTTGTCCTTTTTATAGATTATTAAACATAATTATTAGATTACGGGAATGAGTAGGAACATAACTGGTCATAACAGGAGTACATAACAGACATAACGGGAGTCATAACAAGCATAACGGGAGTCCATAACAAGAGATCAGGTACTACATTCCCGCAATGTGATAATCATGAGTAGGGAGTTAATCATAACTGGTATCAAGTTTTAACATGTCAATAACCAGTGTTCAGGTAGGTGACAGGTAATAAGTCATGTCATGACAGGAGGCAGGTGATATAACATGAGCAGGTGTCAAGCAATAACATGTCGAGTGTCAGGAGATAACACATCAGTTGTTAAGTGATAGATAGGTGTCAGGGTGAGCATGTAGCTGACATGTGTTAAGTAATAGTATGTCAAGTGTTAACATAACAAGTATGTACATGGCAAGCGATAGAGTAATAGCTGAGCACAATCAAGTGGAGCTAAGCAAGCTGGAGGTATGGACAGTAAACAATGTTTAACACTAGAGCACCAGGCGAGGTTACCGGGACGACTCAGCTTAAAGTGCGAGTAGAAAATCCAGCAGCATCTCGCCTAGACGAATCTATTGGTAAAGAGCTGAGCGCTGAGCACGCCTACCAGGCGGAGTTGAAAGACCTGACGGTCTAAACGCACTTCTCTTTTGAGGTAATGGGCGAAAGCCCAGAGGCTAAAGTACGCTCAGGGTGTAAGTGCATTCTCGGTAGCTACCAAGAAACCCACAAGGGTATAGGCCTGAAACCATTGGGTAGCCATCTTAGGAGTGGGCAGAAACCCAGAGTCGGTTCAAGAGTACATGCACGAGATGTTAGTATCACACAAGTATACATACAAGCGTGATAATATCTGCACTACCGTGGAGTGAAGAAACCCAGAGGGTGATAGGGCCCGGAGGCCGAGTAGAAAGCCCGAAAGCTGAAAGGGCCCGGAGGCCATGTAGGAAGCCCGGAGGCCAACGACCACGAAGGGTCGGCCATGCATGGTATAAAGCAGTAAAAATAGTACATCACAGGAATGGTATATATGCAAGAAGGAAAACTATCCTAACACAAGCATTCGTCACAGGCATAGACAAGTACAATCATGGGCACTTGGCCGGATACAAATACAGAGGCACCGCCAATACAAATACATTTAAATACGAAATAAATCACGTCGACCCGACGAAGCGGGGACACCAAAAGGAGGCGAGGGCACTAGCCTAAATCTCTAGAAAAGCCGAAAAACTCTGAAATCCCCCGAACGCACACGCCAAATTATAATAAGTAAATAAATATATATATTTATTTTAGAGAGAGAAAGAAAAGAGGAGAGAGAAGAGAGAGAAAGAGGTAGAGAGAAAGAGAGAGAAAGTTTAGGGAGAGAAAGGGAGATTTAGAGAGAGAAAGAGATGAGAGAGAAAGAGAGAGAAACGGAGAGAGAGATATGGTAGAGAAAGAGAAAGAGAGAGTTGGGTATTCACACAGCCCCTGATCAAGGAGGGCCCACGGGGACCCGTGGGCCCAGGGGGGCCTGGCCGGCTCTTTGCAGGCTAGGGAGCTGGCCGCCGGCGGCATCCTACTGAAAAGGGAGGGGAAAGAGACAAGGAGAGAGTTAGAGAGGGAAAAGAGAGAAAAGAGAGAGGGGCTGTCGGCCACCCCAAAAAGATGGGGGGAAAAGGGCGTTTTATGGTTTGGAGGTGGAGAAGAGTTGTGGTGGTGGTGGAGATGGTGATTTTGGTGGTGATTTGAGGTGGTGGTGGAGAAATTAAAGGAGATGGGAGGAGGAGGAGGGGGAGGAGTAGGGTGCTGTGGGGGTGAAGTTGGAGTGGAGAAGAAGGTGGTGGTGGTGGTTAATTTGAAGAAGAAGAAGAAGGTGGAGATGGTGGTGGTTTTGAGGAGGATGGAGATGGAGATGGTGGTGTTGAAGTTGTTGTTGGAGATGGGGAAAGGTGGCCGGAGTGGGGGTCTTCTCACCGGAGGTGTCGCCGGAGCACCAGAGTTGGGCTCGGTTGGGCGTCGGCCAAAATGGAGAGAAGGAGAAGAAAAGAAAGATGAAGAAGAGAAGGGAGAAGGAGAAAGAAAAAGGAAAAAAAAGGAAAAGGAAAAGGAGAGAGATTAATGGGAAAAGAGAGATGGATAGTGAATGGGGTTGGGGATGTGACCAGGCCCATGTGGGCTAGGTCGGCGGGTGGAGTGTTGGGGGAAAGAAAGGAAAAGAAAGAAAGAAAGGAAAGGAAAGATTTCAAAAAGTATAATTTTATAGTAAGGTCGAAAAATATCGACTGTTCCAGAAAATTCCCCAAAAATACACAGAGGTAGAAAATATCATCCTGAGAAATAATAAGAAATCAGTTTTTAGAAATAAAATCCCGTTTTCAAATTAAAAATCCTGAAGTCAACCATCAATACCGGTCTGCACCGGTTCGGCCGGATTTGATAAATTCTGAAAAATCTCAAAAAATACATTGAAGAAGAAAATACTATTATATGAAGCAACGTGAAAGTGGAATCTATAAATTCAACTTCAATTATAAACTAAAAATCTTGGAATCAACCAGTGATACTGGCCGACACCAAATCTGGTGAAATTTTGATAAATTCAGAAAATTCTCAGAAAAAGTATTTAGATAGAAAATATGATTTTCAGAAATAATGTGTAAAGCTATTTCTAGTAATTCCAGTCCATTTGTAAATTAAAAATCTAGGAATCAGTCAGCGGCACTGGTCGACACTGGTTTTGAAGATTTTCAATTTAATTCAGAAAATTTTTAGAAAATCATATAAAATCTAAAATATTGGAAAATGATATTTGAAACTGAAATCAATCAAATCTGAATATTAGAAAGACCAAATCGAGTAATACCCTATGATCGGATCCCCAGTTCAGGCTAGGGCTGACTCCGAGTCTACAAATCCGGATCCAAGGCAAAACGATTATATAAATAGTTCATAATACAAAACAAATACAGAAAGTAAATTGAGAAATACGATCAAAAAAATTGAATACGCAACTAAGTACGTATTCCGGGACCGGGGTGTTACATCTGTTTTACAGACCCGAACCCGGCCCTAATATAAAAAATAGAAAGAACGAAAAAGAAAATTTAATAAATAACATATAAATAAAAATGTGTAGAAAATTATTGTAGCAATTTACTATAGCAAATCTTGACCCAAAACCATTACTGTAGCAAACCCGTTATTGCAACAAATAGACCCGTTAAGTTTTTTATTGATTTTTAGGTTATTTTAATTCAGAAAATTCCAGAAATTTAACAGAAAATTCACAAAAAATCACAAACTAAATTTGGGACTCTGTAAAATTATTTTGAGTGTAATATTACTCGAATAACATGAAATTAAATATTCTTTGTAATTATTATTTAATGATAGTTTATTTAAAAATGGCCAATAAATTTCTAAATAGCACAAAAAGCATAAAATTCATAATTCAGTAATATGTAAACATTATACAACAATTTATTCATTTATGCATGTATTTTATCATGAAATTTTATTTTTAAATGGTTGCTAAAATTCAGAAATTGAATTATTTGGAATATTAACCAACCAAAATTATAATAATTAGTAAAGATTACATTCTCATTTAACATATCACTGAGTAAGAACATGTCAAGTCTCTAATTAATTTACGTAATATTTAGGCCGCGAATTTTACCCAGAACCGATTACAGTTACGAAATTTCAGATTCCAACAACATCAGGCAAGTACCAATTGAAATCACCTAGAGGGGGGTGAATAGGTGACTAGCTAATCTAATGGTCAATAATGTGGAATAAAAACTATTAATGCAAACCACGTATAACACAAGAGTGTAGCCTAATTCCCCGTGAAGGGCTCTGGACTAACTCCTCAAGATTCCTCTAGATAAGAGTTGAGGTGCCGCGTTGGCTCTCTTGGTTGAATACAAGTGTTAGCAAACAATCCCCAAGCATATAACAATTAAGCACACAATGTATATCAAGTATATAAAGATAAACACAATATAAGCATGTAAGATATAAACAAGTAAGAGACAGAGAGAGCAATCGCAAACACGGGAGATTTGTTTCGAGGTTCGAGCATACTTGCTCTACGTCCCCGCCTTCAACACTATAAAGGATTTCTACTAAAATCGATCCCACCGGATCACTTGGTGCCGCAACACCTACAAGCTCTTTGGACTCTCTAGTCCCTCTCTTGTTCCCGCAAGAACACACCGCAAGCCCACTAGCTCGCCGAGGCCGCACCTCAAACACTGAGTTCACACACGAACTCGAAACACCGCGAACCTGCAAGTCCGCCTCCTCAAAGTACAAAGTAGAACTTTAGTGATCACAACACTTTGGTCACCTAAAATCCTCTCACAACAAATATCCGTAAAGGTAGATATAGTAATGGATAGCTCAAGTGTTTGTGTGAGAAAACTAGGATTGAAATGGTGGAGGAAAACTCAAGAAAATCACTTTTGAATACACTCTTGAAAATCTCTCCTTCTGATATGGCAATTTTGGCTCTTAAACAAGTGGAGATAAACGCCTAATAGAGTTGGAAAAAACTGGCTCAAAATCCACTTAAAATCTTGTAGAAAACAGCCCCCAAAACCCCAATTATAGGGCTAGAAAAACTAGCTGTTGGAGCCAGGTTGACCTGTCGCGGCCAACGATCAGATTTCTGACCGTTGAGCCAGCGGTCGACCGGCCGGTCGACCGTGGCAAGGATACAAAGATCTATGCTCTCTGCCGATCGACCGTCCGGTCGACCAGGGCCGTTTCAAGAGAGCAGCTACTCTCTGGCGGTCGTGGCAGTCGACCGGCCCATCCTGTGCACTTCTGTGCACGTCGGTCGACCGTTCCGGTCGACCGGCTCCTGGTTCGGTCGACCGCCAGAGCCTGGCAGGCCATATATAAGGATTTAAAAGTTGGCTTTTTAACTTAAAATAAAATCGCATAAATTCACGAAAAATCTACAAAAATAATTTCAGTATTATACTTTGATAAACAAACATG
The DNA here is from genome assembly GCA_038442645.1 of Agave tequilana. Classification (NCBI taxonomy): domain Eukaryota; kingdom Viridiplantae; phylum Streptophyta; class Magnoliopsida; order Asparagales; family Asparagaceae; genus Agave; species Agave tequilana. Next base: position 114,984 of record JAVJIF010000185.1, on the reverse strand, counting down.
TTTGAGTAAAATCAAGACATGTTACAAACAATTTGAACTATTTTTGTACCTTAGAAATTTTGGCTAAAAACAAAATCTGTATTTTTCCAAAATAGAATTTTTTTAAAACTTCTCCAAATACAAAAACAAGATATTTTAAACTCTTTTAAAGCATAGAGTGTATGGATATGATCCACTATACATACAAGGTGAAATATCTATGTTTTTGACAATCAGCACTAAACACGGTTTTGGTTAAAAACATATATACTTTGAATTCCAAAAACCAAACCGGTATTTTTCCAAAAAGAAAACTCTTTTGTATTTTTCCAAAATAAAAATTCTTTTATGAAAACTCATCTAAACCAAGGGTGTGTGTGTATATGGTATACTTGAGCAATCCACCAACTATTCTATCCTTTACATTTTAATCTAAAACAAAATCTTAATAAAAACAAACCTAGACTCAAGTCTTGATCTTGAAGGTCTTCACTTGAAGTCTTCTCATCTTCTTGAGTTGGTCCAAACTTGATCCAACGAGCTAAACTCCTCTTGAGTACTTGATGTGGTCTTGGTGCATAGGCTCTTGAATCAAACCGTGCTAGCTCCAAAACTTGACTTTGAATCCTTTGTTGAAGCTAAACACCAACTAAGATCTTGATCATAAATCTGTGACTAATTAAAAATAAGATCATTAGTACTATAACTACATGAGTTGATCATCATCAAAACTAGAATGATGGGCCTTTGGGCCAACACACTCTCTGTCCTTTGTGTTATTTTCTTAGTTTATAAATTCCTTTTCGATCTCGATTCTCATTATCCTTTCCTGATCATGTGTTTTTTAAGACATGCATCTATTGGATGTTTGTTACATAAATGATCATTCAAGTATAAGTATAAATTAGTAAATGTTGTACAAGTAAGTTGATGTCACCCTATGTCATGATTACTATTTTATAATTATGTCTACATCCTAATTCACTGGCATCACTTATACTATTATGCATTTGTCACTCGATGTTGTCACCGTTTTTCATTTTCTCAAAATTTTGATATGTATTGTAATCACTATTTGACACTGATACTCTTGATACTGATCCCCAATCCTGTCACGCTGAGTCACAAATTATCTTGCACTTACATTTATTAATAAAATTAACAAAGCCAGGGTTACTAGGTGAGACTGTAGCAGGAGAAATTCAGGGGAGGTGTGCTTGGAAGGGCGACCCCTTGTGGGTTTGGATGCCACACGTGATCTTGTTACTTATGTGTGCTCCTATTATTACATGTTACATGATACTTGAATACAGTGAATTATTTTTCCTGCTATCAGGATCCACTAACACATCACTTATTTGATATGTAGCTGTCCTGTGGGATGGGGCACGTGATGGCTGCATTAGTTAGGGTAATAAAATATAATAGACTTAAAATTATCATTTGTGATATGGATAATCTTGACTACATGATGTTCCTGGACTTGCCATATTGTTCTTAACTTGTGATCTTGTGATCTTGTGACTTGATAATTTTGAGATATGATATTACTCGTTCAGGGTGCTTCATGCTCATTATATACATGTCACAGTATACATACATGACCTTATTTCACATGATCTAGTGTTCTTTTACTCTTGTTGGTATCTTACCTGTCAGTTTATATTACCGTCAGATTTATAATTCATTGATTCCAGTGCTCTGCTTATATTGCCCTTTACTTTCACATTTCCATATTATTGTTTCCTCTTTTCGTGTATGCACTTGCTGGTCCGCTTTTGATGGACCTTGATTTTTTAGCATCAGAGCTTGAGGAGACTGACGAGCCACTGTTTGAAGGAACCCCGGAAGACTACCAGGCGTGAGTCTGTAGTTTCTTGTCTTATGTATTTTGTCATTTTGTCTTATTATGATGCCCCGATGCCAAAATTGTGTCTTCTTTTTTTTTTCCTACTTTGTTATGTTTCCAATCTTGTATCTAGACAAAGACAATTGTAGATGTATGTTTTTTATGTGAAAATGAAACTTCTGGTTGTCATTTGTATATGTGTGTGAGAATTTGGCTCCATACTATAGCGTAAGGTATTCACCAAAGAGATATCCCTCTTCCTGAGTATCTGCTGGCCATTGTCATGCATCCGTACTCCATATTTTGGGAAGCGGGGTATGACAAGTACTGAGGATGTGAGAACCTAGCTCTGATACCACCCTGTAACACCTCGATCCCATGGGTATGGAGACGTTACTGTGACATATATATCCAATTCAGAAATACCCTCACATATATATGCTAAGCATCAGTACAGATAAGAATCAGAGTACAAAAGTACGTGGTACATTATACATTCCAACATATGAGTACAGTTACAAAGTTTTCATAGGATATGATACAATATTATAAAAATATTATATCACTGATAGACGCAATTGCGAGAATACAAGAAGATATACAAATATGAACAGTACGAAAGATGCTCACGAGTGACAAAAAGAAACTCGAGAGAAGAGCAAGGGGGCCTAGAAGAAAAAAGGTCTGGATGGTCTCCCAGAGATCCACACTTTCACTGTGCCACTCTGATCAGCAATCGGGAGAATCCATAAGCTCTAAGCTTCAAGATCTGGATATGCAGATCCAGGAGAATCAGAACTCCCAACTAGTGGTGTGGTGAATGCCAAGTGGCATGAATAGATAAGCACAAGTGTATCGATAATTTCAAATCATAAGCATGTTTTAAAAATTGTGTCATGAGCACAGGCATGCAGGAACAGACAAGAAAACAATAAGTAGAACAAATATGGCAAAACCCATTGTACAAGCCCAAATTATAGATTCGTGAGATTAGTACATCAAAAGCATAATCCAAATAAGGAAACCCTCATATATACCGTATATCTCACGTTACTGTATCCTGAGTTCATATAACCTGAGTTGACTCCTAAACTACGAAAACATCATAAAATTGATAGAAAATCAATAAAATGATAATACCAAATGCAGGTAAGACCAATTGTACAAGCTCAGATTATAGTTTCATGAGACTAGTATATCGAAGGAATAATCCAAATACGAAAACCCTCATCTATATACCCTATGTCTTATGTCACCATAGCCTGAGTTTACACAGCCCAAATTGCAAAATGAATGAATTATTAATTAACATCTTTTATTATTACTCGTCCGACCCATATATCTCGGTATGTGTCATGTTGTACATCTCAACACACATACATCCATATATGAGCAAGTCGAGGTTCGTTAATGGAAACTGATGATAAGACCAACGAATTATATTTACAATGGGTTCCGTGCCTGTCCGTAACAACGACCCATTAACTTGACATTTAGTCAGGCCCGTGCCGCAAGCACTCATGATACAGTAGCCGGGGTGTAAGAACCATCCTGCCCGGAACACCTGGGGCCCACAGGTAGAAGCTCAAGATTTTAATTGCACAATATTCCTATACCATTGTAAACAAAACTATAATTGAAGTCCATCAGTCCCCGCTTACCCGGTATAAGTTGTCATTTTTATGGTTTGTTAGATAATTATCAGTATATGGGAATGAGCAGGAGCATGTCAGATGTATTATGAGTACATGGTGTATCAGGAGTATGGTTTGTACTGGAATATATTAAGATATAATCAAGATGTTAGGTCATCATTCTCGTATAGTGACAATTATAAGAGTAAATTATAAAGCATGGCAGGTGTCAGGTGATTACATGTCAGATGTCAGGTAATATCATGTCAAAAGATAGCATGTAGGTGTCAAGTGCCAAGTGACATCATGGTAAGTGTTAGCACATCAAGTAATACGAAAAAACGTGATACAAGAAAGAAATACTGGTATAAGAGATCGGTGTAAATACTAAAAAATGATACAGTTTTAGGAAAACAGTACAAGATAAGATTTCAAACTCTTCATAACCATCAATATAAATATTGATAAACTGTCAAGCAAGCATTTAGCAAGCAAGCGAACACCCAAGCGGAGCAAAATAAGGCTGGAGCGAAGCTAACGTACAGTATTAGATGCTATCATGCTCGGTGTGGTTGCCGCTCGTAGCACAACTAAACGCACGTGTCGCAGAATGCGTATGAATGTCATACTACAAATCACGGTACAGTAGTGCACAAGGGCAACTACGCTCGAACGGAGTTAGAGATACAGTGCTGACGCTAGGTCCGTCTACTAGGCGTAGCATATAGAAAGTCCAGAGGACTTTTAAAATCTCAGAGAGGTTAAACTTGTAGGTTATAGTAGAGCTGTAGAGCAGTTAAGCCCGGAGGCTGGGCCCGGAGGCTGGGCCCCAAGGCAAGAGTACCTACAGAAGATGTTAGTACCAAACATAGAAACATATATATCTCCTATATTATTACAGTCACCAATCCACAGAATACAGATACATCGTATCAATACAATCATACAGTCCAAAAAATGCGACATAAATCCCAGAAAATACAATAAAAACACCCGTTGAGGCGGGGTGCCAAAAGGAAAGTGAGGACACTCACCTAATACAAATCACTGTGAAATCCCCAATCTCCAAAACTCCAAGAAACTAACTCGTAAATGCGTTCAATATTTTAAAAGATAATATATATATATATATATATATATATATATATATATATATATATATATATATATATATATGTAGAAAGAGAGAGTGTATGAAATAAAAAGAGAAGGAGAAAGAGAGTTAACAGGGAAGAAAGAAAGAAAGAGGAAAAAGAAAGAAAGTAAAGAGAGGGAGTGATCCTCGCGTCCAAGTAAGCTCGAAGGCTAAGCCCGACATCGGGATAGGGGTGAGCCTCGCGTCCGCCCAGAGAGAGGGTTAGAGAAAGAATAAAAAGAGATAGAAAAAGAGATAGAGAAGAGAGATAGAGAGAGGGAGGAGAGAATGCGAGAGAGAGAGAGAGAATGAGAACGCATAGAGAGAGAGACAGGAGGTAAAAACATAGAAGAAAGAAAGATAAAGAAGGAAAGAAAGAGAGAAAGAAGGGAAGGAAAGAAAAGGGGAGGGGAGATGGCCGACCGGCCTGGCCGGGCGGCTCCGGTGGCAGAGAAATGCGCCAGAGACTAGGCAGGGCCTGGCGGCTGGCGGTGAGGAGTGGAGGAGGAAGAGGAGGGGAAGAGTGGGTGCAAGTCTAGTTGAACGGGGTATTTTTGGGAGGTTGATGAAATGTTGTTTCAGAAAGCGAAAAATGGCTAGAATGAGAGAGGTTGCCGAGGAGGAGAGTTCGGTGAAATTGGTGATGGATGTGGTGGTGTACACGGTGGTGGAGGTAGTAGAGAAGTTGATAGTAAAGATGGATTTTGATGGGGAAGGAGAAAGGAGGTGGTGGCGATAGTGTATGGATTTGGTGTTTGGTGGAGGGGGGAGGAGGCGGATGGTGTTGAGCTGGTGGTGGTGGTATGATTAGTCTCTAATTTTGCATAATTTTCATCACATTCTCATATTTATTTGGTATAAAATTCTGCTAATAAAGCTTTACTTGCTTGATCCTAGGTCCATGGTGTGCAAATGAAGAAGAAGACCTTAATCACCATTTAATGGGTGATTAAAGGCCTATCAAGTAGCCATTGACTTTAGGAGGCAATTTTGTCAGTCTAGGGCATCATATCAGCAAACCAGCAGACCAACCTGACAGGGACAAACTGGGCGACGCGCTGCCCGAAGCCAGGCGCGCGCCGCCCTGGTAGGGTCGCGGAAACGTAGTCCTTTGGGCGCGCGCGCGCGCCTGCGCTTCGGGCCACGGGTCACCCCCTGACCCCCTTTTCCCTAGTGCCTATACCCCCCTGGGGTCTGAAGAAAGGAGATATCCAGAGTTAGAGCATTGTTGTAATCTTATTTTTAGGATTATAGTTGTTTTAGTTTCTTTCCTCTTCTAGTTTTAGTTTTAGCCATTAGAGTGAAAGAAAGAGAGTGTAAAGGTTGTATTTGAAGGTGACAAGCTAATACAAGTAACTACTTCTCTTTCTTCTTTCCATTTACTTGTGTTTTTCATTTGCTTTTACTTCCTTGTTGTAGTGTACTCATTTTCTCTTTGCTTCTTTCTTTTGTTGTTTCTTGTTGTAGTGTAATTCCCTTCCTCTCTACTTCTTTTCTTTTGTTGTTTCTTTTCTCAAGCATGTCTAACTAACTCTTCATTTGCATGGCTAACTAACTACTAACCTACTAATCTCTAACAACTTGATTGATAACCCAAATGAGTCAATAGTGTCAAACAAACTTTGTGCAAATGAGAGCTATGACATCTTAAGACGAGGGTTATAACTCTAACTTACCTACAAGTATTTACTTTCTTATATTTCATACTTAATGGGTTTTGATGATCTATGGGTTATGTGCTTTACTTGTTGTTGTAAGTTAGAGATTTTTCTTTTAATTTTGCCGATGCCATTAGTGCACTTGTGTCTTCCCTTATTCTCGCCTTCTATTGGATCTTGATAAGAGAATGTCCAAGTTTTTGCCGTGTTAAGCTAAGTTATAGGAAGAACTTTCACTCGATTTTCACGTGAATAGTTCCTATGCATAAGGGTTATGCTTGCCTATGATCTATCGTGAGGCTACATCTTCAAGAAGTTACGGATTAGTGGAAGCAATTAGTAGAAAGTTAGCCATGCGCTTTTACTATCTAGAAAAATCACTTTTACAACCAACAAATCATTTTAAAATAATTTTTGAAACCAACTTGTTTTCGTTTTTCAATTCTTTATTTTGAAACAAGAACTTGCTCTTTTCTTGAAAAAAGAAGCCGTATCAACCTTTCCTCGCTCTCCCTCCTTGTGGATACGACCCATATTGCCACTTCGCTACTACGGAAGAATCGCAAAAGCAGTAACATCGACCTACACTCTTTTCACTTATTCTGGTACTTGCTTTTTGCTGATCAAATTTTGGCACAGTTGTCGGGGAGGGAACGGCTTTATTATTCAATACTAAAGATTTTTCTTTGTTCTTGTGTGTAGGAGAAGTACTAAAGAGCTCACTTTCACGGGAAGCAAAAGTGGTAGCCAAAGACATTGCACGAGGATTCATTTGCCCTCGGAAAAAATTCATGTAAAAGCGAGTTTTTCTGATTGAAGTACTAACAAACTCGTTTGCAGGGTTGCCGAAAGCCGCTAAAAATTGCTTTCTAAATTTTTTTAGTTCCATTGAATGCTTCACCCTATACATGTGTAATAAACTCAACAGAAATTCAATTGTTGCTTAATTGAAATTTTGATTAGACTTTTACATTTAGGGCACGTATCTATTTCAATTCATTTCAATTTCTGTTAAAGAGTCCTGCAGAAAAGGTACGTGTGCATTCATATAGAATAGGACCAACATTTTAGAGTAATTTATCACTTTGAATGTCACCTTGTTGTGAATAAATTGTACACTTGCACAATTGACATTAAGGGCAAAACCCAAATAAACAAGATAAGATGGGAATTTCATCACCCTTCCTTAGCCCAAAAATCATCTCCAAGTGCACTCACACTATCCCAAGCCTTAGCTAAAAATTAATAGATGTTGGTCCTAGGGACAACTCGGACTCACTAAGAGATTAACCGAGGTTGGAAATTGTAAGAACTATACTCCTGCAAAATCGGTGTCTAAGGAAAGTGGATTGAGAGGCAAAGCCTCGAAAGCTCCATGGTTTGGTGTAATTAGGCCAGTGGCTAACGCCCGGATACCTCCCGTCTTTCCTGGCCGATTAGCTTGTAGTCGAGTTCCTGCAACAACCTCCCCCAGAAAATCGACCAGGTAGGAGTCGTCTAGGTCCAGGCACCTTAGCTAAGGCTTGGTGGTGTTTTTTCTTTCTTTTGTTTGTTTTTTTTATTCTTTTCGATTGTTTGTTGTCTTCACATTATTTGGGGTGTGCTGCATGCAAGAGTGGGTGAGAGATCCTGCAATTTCTAGATTAACAAGAAACACTTCTCTACCCTTACATCCAGAGACTGTGATGGCGTTACTTCAGGGTAGATTTTACCGATCAGAACCTCACTTCCATCTTGCATAAAACTTCCTGAAGCAAATGGAAATACTTCGAGTTAAAGCCTCAATTCATCAAAACTCTCCCAAAGTTTCATGGTTTAGAATCAGAGGACGCATATTTCTTTGTTAAGGAATTTGAAGAAGTGTACCTCATGATGCATATACCCCAGCTAGGAGACGATGCCGTTAGGTTACGTTTCATCCTCTTTTCCCTAAAGGACCTAACAAAGAAATGGTTGTACAGTTTGACGGTAGATTCTGTCACGACATGGGATGATTTCGTCAAGGCCTTCTTGAAGAAATTCTATCCAATTCACAATACTGCCCTCATTAGGAAGAATATCATGCAGTTCAGGTAAGAACGGAGCGAACCATTTTGGAGATACTTTGAGCGATCCAAAGATCTCCTAGCTCAGTGCCCTCATCATGGTGTGGAGAAATGGCGTCAGTGCCAGATTCTCTATAATGGCTTAGATTATCAAATGAAAACCCTTTTAGAGACCATGTGTTAGGGAGGGTTCTTGCAGAAGGATGAGAAGCAGGGTTGGGATTTATTTGAGGATTTAGCTAGAAAACCTTGCAATGGGAGCAGCCTCGGAAAAACTAAGAAATTCACAATCTATAGCTTCAAGAGGTAGGCTCCTATCTCTAGAATCATCCATAGCTGCCGAGGCTAAGATTGCAACCCTAATGAGGAGAATAGAGCCTCTAGAGACAAAAGAGCCAGCCAATGTCAACCAAATCAACCCACCACCAATTTACAATCCGGATTGTTCATACTGCCAGGCACCAAACCATGTCTTTGAAGAGTGCCCTATTTTTTATGCCCAATAAGTGCCACCGGAACACCTGAACACGGCCTACTCACGGCCACCTCACAATCCCTACTCACAAACATACAATCCAGGTTAGAGGAATCACCCTAATTTCTCGTGGCCCCAGAATAATCCCCCTAGGCCTAATTTCTCCAATAATTTTCACCATCGCAGTCCTCCATCAAATTTACCCAGTCAAGCTCCATCTCGCTTCTCTCAAAGTTCACTAATGGAATAGAAATTCAGCAAATTAGAGGAGAGCATGGAAGCTTTTATGAAGTCCCAAACCGCTTTTATGCAAAACCAGGGACAAACGCTGAACAACCATTCACAGGCTATATCGAGATTAGAAATACAGATGAGCCAATTAGCTAGCTCCCTAAGTGAAAGACCAAAGGGTACTCTGCCTAGTCAGCCGCTAGTTAGCCCAAAAACCTCCAATCAAGCATATGAAATTCAGGATCCATCGATCAACCAGTGCAATGCTGTTCACACCCTTCGATCAGGAAAGAAGGTAGACAACCAGGTCTACCAACAGAAAAGTCCAGTCCATCCTGATCCTACTCTAGCCTCCACCTCTGCTAGTTCCTCCCAAACTGCTCTTCAAACATCTGACGAGGATAAAGCTGCTAAACAAGTTCATAAGCCTGTAGCACCCTTTCCCAATAGGCTTAAGAACAACAATAAGAATATGTACATGGAGAAAATGCTAGAGATGTTCAACTAGGTCAAATTGAATGTGCTACTTCTTGACACTATCCAACAAGTCCCAACTTATGCAAAATTTCTTAAGGATATGTGTACTAAGAAGAGAAAGACAAATGTGCCCATGAAAGTGTTCTTGGCAACCAATATAAGTGAAATTCTGTCTGGTCCCATTCCGGTGAAAGACAAGGATCCGGATGTCTCACAATTCCCTGCACCATAGGACAGATGAAATTAGTAAAAGCACTTCTTGACCTGGGAGCAAGAATCAACTTGCTACCTCTCTTAGTATACCAGTAACTTGGGTTGGGCGAGCTAAGCCCAACTCGAGTGACCATCCAGCTAGCTGACTGATCTGTGAAGATCCTGAAAGGGGAAATCACAGATGTCCTTATCCGGGTTGGAGATTTCATCTACTCCGTTACTTCATTATGATTGAGACCCAACCTGTGTCCAATCTAGGTCTCAAACTCCAGTCATCTTAGGGCGCCCATTCTTGCTACAGCAATGCCATAATCAACTGTAGAAACGGGTCCATGCAATTGACCTTTGGAGACATGACGAAGGAGGTCAATGTCTTCAATCTTGAAAAATAACCTAGGGATGTCAATGATCAGACTTTTGAGGTCAATTCCATTGAAAATCTGACCAGTGAGCATGAGAAAAGTATGGAGATAGAAACGGAGGCAGAGTTTGATCTGGAGGTTGAGGATTTTAATCTAGAACAGATTGTAAATTTAGCAGTGGATTGGGCATCAAGCCCAAGTGTACCTCATCATAGGATTGAAAGACTGGAGATTGTCTCCAATGAAGCAACACCTTCCCTAGAGCTAAAAGCCTTACCTGAACACCTCAAGTATGCCTACCTGGGCAGAAAGGACACCTTGCCAGTCATCATAACATCCCACTTGACTGGGCAACAAGAGGATAGCTTAATGTCTATTCTAAAAAGACACAGGGAAGCCATTGGATGGACGATGAAGGATATCAAAGGGATAAGTCCAGCCATAGTGCAACATAGAATCCATTTGACCGATGAAGCAACCCCCAGGAGGGACCCACAATGCAGGCTTAACCCACTCATGCATGAGGTAGTTAAAGTGAAAATTTTAAAACTATGAGATAATAGGATCATTTATCCCATTTCTGATAGCCAATGGGTGAGTCCTGTTCATGCGGTCCCAAAGAAAGCTGGCTTTACGATGGTTGAAAATGAACAAAAAGAGTTGGTGCAGACAAGACTGCCTACCAAGGTTCGTGTCTGTATCGACTATAGAAAGTTGAATGCAGCCACCCATAAAGACCACTTCTCGTTACCCTTCATCGACCAAATGCTGGAACGATTGGCTGGACATGAGTTCTATTGCTTCCTAGATGGGTACTCGACATTACTACAGAAGACCAGGAAAAGACCATGTTCACCTATCCATTCGGAACCTTTGCTTACCAACGCATGCCCTTTGAATTGTGCAATGCTCCCGCAACATTCCAATGGTGCATCCTTAGTCTTTTCTCCGACATGGTGGAACGTTTTTTTGAGATTTTCATGGATGACTTCTCCATCTACGGAGATTCATTTGATCAGTGTCTTCATCACCTAGAATTAGTGCTGAAAAGATGTAAGGAGAAGAACCTAACTCTAAACTGGGAGAAATGTCACTTCATGGTGAGACCAGGGATTGTCTTAGGCCATGAGATTTCTAGGAGAGGCATGATTAGTATCTAATTTTGCATAATTTATACCACATCTTCACATTTATTTGATAATAAATTCTGCTAATAAATACCTTGCTTGCTTGATTCTAGGTCATGGTGTGCAAATGAAGAAGAAGATCTAAATCACCATTTAATTGGTGATTAAAGGCCTACATGAATAGCTATTGACCTAAATGGCTAATTCTGCAATAACCAGAGGCTGCACAGACGAATCCGAGAGCAGACTCAGACAGGGGACCAAAAGGACCGCGCGCGGCTCGAAGCGCCGCGCGCTCGGCGCCAGGATGGCCGCGGAAACGCGGCCTGGGCGGCGTTTCCGCGGCCATACGGTTGCGGCGCGCGCGCCGCTTCGGGCCAGGGTTTGTCCCCTGGCCCCCTGTTCCCTTGGCGCCTATAAATACCCCCCTAGGGTTCCTGCGTTAAAGATATGCAAGTTTTAGGAGTAGTTTTCATTCCATGTTGTATTTTAGGGTAGTTTAGGTTAGGTTAGTTCTTCTTCCTCCCTTGTATTTTCCATTTTTTGTAGATCTTGTATTAGGGAGAGAGAGTGGTACATGTGGGGAAGCAAGAGTGCTTGTAATGGAAGGTGACAATCTATGAAAGGTGCTCTCTTACCTTATCTTTGTTTTCTTCTCTCTAATCTCTTTTACATGTGTAACTAGTTTTTCTCTCATGGCAACTAACTACTAACCACCAACTTGCTAACTTCTTTGATGATAATCCACATGAATCTAATAGCCTCATTTTGGCCTTGCTCTTGCAAGAGCCATTGATGGCTCATGATGATGGATCTAACTCTAACTTCCTAACCACTAACAAGCTAACATTACCTTACTTCATGCTTGCTCTTATTGGGTTTTGATGATTTAAGTGTAGCTTGCACTTGTTTGTTAAGTTGGGTTGTGATGAGTTACATATGGGTCATGCTTTGAATAGCTCTTGAACCAAGGACTAGTGATGGCCAATGATACATGTGAGGCAACTATCAGTAAGAGGTTAGCATGTTGGTGGAGTCATTAGTAGTTAGTAGCCGTGAGTTTTCTTTCTTTTTCACATTGTTTTTGAAATACAACAAAAATCACAAAAACTATTCTTTTCTATGTTTCCCACTTCTTCGTATCTCACCGTACTTCTCTTTCCATTCTTTACTTTCTTTTTTTTTCATTCTTTAAAACTTTGAAGAATCTTTAACAAACACGTGAATCAACTGATAAAGCTTCTATCGCCTCCCGTCCTTGTGGATTCGACTCGTTTTAGCCTCTATGCTATAACGGAAGTATCGAGGAAGCCAAAGCACACACACTTTAAATCTTCACTTCAAAATATACTCTTTTTATACGCGGTTTTACCCCGATCAAATTTTGGCGCCGTTGCTGGGGATGGGAACGGTTTGATTTCACCAGTTTGCTAACTTTTCTTCTTTATTTTTTTTAGTGTGCAGGTTAAATTTTAGCATTGCAGAAGTCCACACTTGCTCAAGTGTGGTCGGGTAACTTTTTGTACATTCATATACTCTGCTGCTAATTTTTGTTCATATTACCTGTATACTGTAAATAATTTTAAGAACTAAAATACGATAATTGGTTGCTTTAAAATGATTTAGACATTTGCATCTAGGCACGTGTCAATTTTTATTCCAATATACTGTATTTTATTCTTTTATTGTTGTGATATTGATAGGAGGTGTATATATGGCATTGCATATAGTATAGGAAAAACACTTCAGTGATTTACTCGCTTTTTTGTGTTCATGCTTATCTATATTGCACACTTGCACAAATTCAACTTAAGGGCAAAACCCAAAAACAACATAAGGTGGGGATGTCATTACCCTCCCTTGGCCCAAAAATCACCTCCCTACTCACAAAACCCAAGCCTTAATAAAATTGCTTGACGTTGGCCCCTAGGGACATCTCGGACTCATTTAGGAGATTGACCTAAGGGGAAAGTTGTTAGAATTTGACTCTTGCTAAATCGGTGTCTAAGGTTGGGGATTGAGAGGCGAAACCTCGAAGAACAGTGGTTTGGCATAATTAGGCCCGTTGCTCCGGCACGGATACCTCCCACTGATCTTGCCCCTACCTGGCCGATTAACTCGTGGTCAGCTTTCGACAACAGACCCCCCGTGGACAGTCTAACCAGTTAGGAGTCGTCTAGGTCTAAGTCAACCCTAGCATAGGCTTGTTTTCTTTTTCTTTTTCTTTGTTGTTTATTTGTTTGTTTGTTTTTCTTTTTTATAAAGTGTGATATGGATTTTAATAACAACAATTCTTTCAATTATAATATAAATCCATATTTCACCCCGACCTCATTTGACTCGGATAACTCTGACCCGGCAATGTACAACATGAACCAACCATATATGCCGGGTTGGGATTATCAGAATCAATATGACCCATATCCCCAACCATATGACCCTAATTTTCAAAATAATTTCAACTCTTCACAGAGTTCATGGGGATTCACCTACCCCGAGTCAAAATTTCAACCATCTTGTCCACAATTTCCACAATATTCATTCCCCAATTTTGATTCATATACTCTTTTTCCTGAACCATCAATTGAAAAAAAATCATCATTGGAAAGGAGTATGGAAGAGTCCCTACAAAAAATGCAAAATTTGCTCAATTCACAATCCTTTTCATATCAAACTCCACATACTCTTTTTCTAGAGCATCCCATTGAAGAAGAATCTAAACTAGAAAAGCGTTTGGATGTCTGTTGTGAAAGAATGCAAACATGTTGGACTCATTCTCTCCACCAAATTTTCAAGAGTCAAACTCATCTTTTCTAGTCTCATCAATTCAAAATGAACAAACTTCAATACTGGACTTAAGTATAGAACCCTTGCGTGAGTCCGAGCAGCAACCGCAAAATCCGATAGACTCACAATTTCACCATAATTTCCAAAATCAACTTCCATACTTATTTTTTCAAGAACCAATTACAAAGAGTATGGAAGACATGATTCTGAATTCAAATTTTGTTACCCAACCTATCAGTAGGTTAGACTCAATTATGAGCGATTTGATCAATGAGAGTGAGGATAATCTTTCTTGTCAACCATTAACCAATTCTTATATCCCTAACTCTACTGACTGGACCTTGAATCATGTCAATTTGGGAATCCAGATTCAATTTCAGAACACACATTTGAACTTGACCAATCTCCATGTTATGAAAGTCACCTGGACATTTTGGCCAGGTATCCCTTTCCTGAAATTGAACTTGAACCTGAATGTAATCCTGAACCTCAAGTTGATGATTCCTTTTCACTTTTTGCTTCAATAGTGACCCCGGTATCCTTACCAGATTTTTTCTTTATTTCGGAGTCAACATTGAATCCTGTACTAGTACACCGTGAAATAGAATCAACAATCTCTTATGATCACACTTCATTCATGGGGACAGTGTGTGAACAACAATTCTTTGGTCTGGACTCTATTTTTGAACCAATTTCGACTCTCATTGTTGACTCCCGACTTGATCTGAGTCAACTTCCCGAGTTGGTATCGATTTTTATTCCTGTTCCATTTGAGTCCAAATCAATCATCTCTCAAAATCACACTTCATTATTGGACAAGAATGTTGACAAAAATGACTCAGTAATTATTTTTGAAAATTGGAAATTAGATGGGGATAATTTTTTAAATAACACCATTCAGTCCATTATTCTTTTGCTGGGTCATATTAAAGAGGTCACTAGGGGGTTCTTGCACGATCCACGCTATGTTGATTGGGTCGCCACGCTTGGCCCAATCCGATCACCACCAGAGCCATCCCCTTGAGGTAATCTTCCTTCCCTCTCCATTTGTTTCATGTCTATACACATTCACGATGCATTGAGGACCATGCATGAGATAAGTGTGGGGGAGGGTTTACTAACGTAGTTAGTTTTATATTTTCTTTCTTTTACATTTCTTTTTATTAAAAAAAATCTTTTATATAACAACTTTTCTTTTCTTTTTACAAAACTTTTTGAAACAAGAGAAATAGTTTTTGATTTATTTTTAAGAAAATTAAGATTATCTTAGGAATTAGGAAGACCTAAAATTATGAAATTTTAACCAAGTCAAAATAATAGATCTTAGGATCAGAAAGTAAGATTGAAAAGATAATTTGATCTTGAATTTTTTGCCTTAGATTTATGCACTCCGCACTTACACAATTTTTAGGATTGAAACAAAGACTAAAAATGCCATAAAAAATATATATATATATTAAAAAAAATTTATTATGATAATAAAAATTACTTATTGAAGTTGGGTAATTATGCCTCAGGAAGCATGATTATTCATACCTAAAATGGTGAACAAAAATAAAATAACCCCCTTTAGTTTTGTGGCCTTGTTTACTCGAGTCCTTAAGTCCGAGGGATGTTTTCTCATCTGGTGCCCTAAGACCATCTGGTTTGGGAGTCACCGGCTAAAGGCTCACTACCGGGGTAAATAAGAAAGCCTAAGAAAACTAAGGGAAGAAAAAAAAAGGAAAAAAATATATATATAATAAAATGGCATGAAAGTTAGAGTCGATATCCCAAAACCTTCACTGTTCACAAAGTGCATATTTTTCTAAGAATTTTATGAAAGATCAAAGAGTCAATTCAATTTTAAATTCTTCATTTAATTTATAACAAGATTTTTTGCATTTTGACTTAGTTTAAGAAAGAACAATTTCTGGTTAAACTATGACCTTAGATCACTTATATTTTCGCAAAAATATTTCAACACTTTTCTCTATTTCAAAATGTGTTTTCAAAATACTAACATTTGATTTCTTTCTTTACGGATTTTGTGGGTGTAATCCGCTGAAAACCCTCAGGAGACAAAACTCCTCCTCTAGGGGAAACTTAGAGGTTTAACGGCTTGTTGCACATGCTCAGTGCAATCGCGTCACCTGCGAAAGTGGTATAATAATTTCCTTAGGTTTTTGTTTTGCTCGGGACGAGCAAAAAGATAAGTGTGGGGGTGTGATTAGTATCTAATTTTGTATAATTTATACCACATCTTCACATTTATTTGATAATAAATTCTGCTAATAAATACCTTGCTTGCTTGATTCTAGGTCATGGTGTGCAAATGAAGAAGAAGATCTAAATCACCATTTAATTGGTGATTAAAGGCCTACATGAATAGCCATTGACCTAAAGGGCTAATTCTGCAACAACCAGAGGCTGCACAGACGAATCCGAGAGCAGACTCTGACAGGGGACCAAAAGGACCGCGCGCGGCTCGAAGCGTCGCGCGCGCGGCGCCAGGATGGCCGCGGAAACGCGGCCTGGGCCGCATTTTCGCGGCCATACGGTCGCGGCGCGCGCGCCGCTTCGGGCCAGGGTTTGTCCCCTGGCCCCCTGTTCCCTTGGCGCCTATAAATACCCCCTTGGGGTTCCTGCGTTGAAGATATGCAAGTTTTAGGAGTAGTTTTCATTCCATGTTGTATTTTAGGGTAGTTTAGGTTAGGTTAGTTCTTCTTCCTCCCTTGTATTTTCCATTTTTTGTAAATCTTGTATTAGGGAGAGAGAGTGGTACATGTGGGAAGCAAGAGTGCTTGTAATGAAAGGTGACAATCTATGAAAGGTGCTCTCTTACCTTATCTTTGTTTTCTTCTCTCTAATCTCTTTTACATGTGTAACTAGTTTTTCTCTCATGGCAACTAACTGCTAACCACCAACTTGCTAACTTCTTTGATGATAATCTACATGAATCTAATAGCCTCATTTTGGCCTTGCTCTTGCAAGAGCCATTGATGGCTCATGATGATGGATCTAACTCTAACTTCCTAAGCACTAACAAGCTAACATTACTTTACTTCATGCTTGCTCTTATTGGGTTTTGATGATTTAAGTGTAGCTTGCACTTGTTTGTTAAGTTGGGTTGTGATGAGTTACATATGGGTCATGCTTTGAATAGCTCTTGAACCAAGGACTAGTGATGGCCAATGATACATGTGAGGCAACTATCACTAAGAGTTTAGCATGTTGGTTGAGTCATTAGTAGTTAGTAGCCGTGAGTTTTCTTTCTTTTTCACATTGTTTTTGAAATACAACAAAAATCACAAAAACTATTCTTTTCTATGTTTCCCACTTCTTCGTATCTCACCGTACTTCTCTTTCCATTCTTTACTTTCTTTTCTTTTCATTCTTTAAAACTTTGAAGAATCTTTAACAAACACGTGAATCAACCGATAAAGCTTCTATCGCCTCCCGTCCTTGTGGATTCGACTCGTTTTAGCCTCTATGCTATAACGGAAGTATCGAGGAAGCCAAAGCACACACACTTTAAATCTTCACTTCAAAACATACTCTTTTTGTGCGCGGTTTTACCCCGATCAAGGCATTGAAGTGGACAAGGCTTAAAGTAGAAGTGATTGCTAAGCTTCACCACCCAAAAGCGTTAAGGATATTAGATCCTTTCTAGAGCATGCTGGGTTCTACCGATGGTTCATTAAGGATTTTAGCAAAATCGCCAGGCCCTTAACCAACATGCTCGCTAAGGACGTGCCCTTTGATTTTAACGATGAATGTTTCAAGTCATGGGGGAAGCTTAACTTATTTCTGCGCCTATTATTTCTGCTCCTAACTGGGCCCAACCGTTCAAAATCATGTGCGATGCCTCTGATTTTGCTATTGGCGCTCTTCTAGGACAGCGCATTGACAATAGGCAGCACGTGATTTATTACTCGAGTAGGACCTTGAATGACGCCCAACAGAGCTATACAACGACTGAGAAGGAATTCTTGGCCGTTGTCTTTGCATTAGAGAAGTTCTGGCCCTACTTGTTAGGATCAAAGATGGTGATTTTTACGGATCACTCAGCTCTGAAATACCTCATGACCAAGAAGGAAGCAAAAGCCCGATTGATTCGGTGGATCCTTTTACTTCAAAAATTTGACTTAGAAATCCGAGATAAACGAGGTATAGAAAATGTGGTCGCTGATCATCTCTCACGAATTCCGAATGCACCGATCATACAAGCTCCGATCAACAAGGATTTCCCAGATGAGCACATCCTGGCCATTCTCAAAGAATCCTGGTATACGGACATTGTTAATTACCTGGCCACTGGACAATTACCCGTTGATTGGACAAAACAAGACCAATACCGCTTCTTTGCCCAAGTACGGTGCATCTTTTGGGAAGAACCTTATCTTTTTAAGTATTGTCCCGACCTAATTATTAGACAATGCATACCAGAGGAGGAACAGAGGAGTGTGCTCAGCTTTTGCCATGACCTTGCATGCGGAGGACACTTTAGTCCCTGTAAGACTGCAGAGAAGGTTCTACAAAGTGGGTTTTACTGGCCCACTTTGTTTAAAGACTCATACCATTTTTTCAAATCATGCGCAAATTGTCAAAAAATTGGGAAACATTTCAAGAAGAGACATGATGCCCCTGAAGCCGATCCTGGAGGTTGAAATTTTTAATGTTTGGGGTATCGACTTCATGGGGTCATTCCATAATTCCTTCGACAACCAGTTCATTTGGTTGCTGTAGATTTGTCTTTAAATGGGTTGAAGCTGTGCCAACTAAGACCAATGACAACAAAGTGGTTGTCAAATTTCTCAAAGAGAACATCTTCTCCTAATTTGGCACCCCTAGAGCGATAATTAGTGATAATGGATCGCATTTCTGCAACAGAGCTTTTGAAGCTCTGATGCGAAAATATTCCATCAATCACAAGTTGTCTACTCCGTATCATCCCCAGACAAATGGGCAGGTCGAAGTCACCAATCGACAGATCAAGCTCATTCTGGAAAAGACTGTCAGATAAAACCGAAAGGATTGGTTGGTCAAACTCAATGATGCATTGTGAGCTTACCGCACTGCTTTTAAGACAGTTCTGGGGATGTCTTCGTATAGAATTGTATTTGACAAAGCCTGTCATCTGCCAGTTGAATTAGAACACCGTGGCCTATGGGCCATTAAGCAACTCAATTTTGATCTGACCAAGGCCAGTGAGTTAAGGAGACTGCAGATTTCAGAATTAGAGGAGATACGGAATGAAGCCTATAAGAATGCTCGGATCACCAAAAGCAGGACTAAATTTTTTTTATGATCAGCTCATAACCCGAAAAAACTTTGCCCTGGGAAATAAGGTTCTGCTGTATAACTCTAGGCTTCATATTTTTGTGGGAAAGCTAAAGACTCGTTGGTCTGGACCATTCATCATGCGCACCGTTTTTCTACACGGTGCTGTGATTATTGTAGATCCTAAGAACAACGCGGAATTCAAAGTGAATTGGCAAAGACTGAAGCCCTTCTTGACCACTAAGCCTATGACTCCGGATGATAGTGTGCTGACTCTTTTTGCCCCATCCTACACCTAGCCACAACAACTATATATATATATATATATATATATATATATATATATATATATATATATATATATATATATATATATATATATATATATATATATATATTTGTATATTTGTATATATGTTCACCCCTTCTACATTTTTTTTTGACATTTCTTTAGCCTATTCGCACTTGGCCGGCCCGAGTCCACGAAAACGGTGACATCATTTCTTCACCCTATTTATTGCATTCGCATTTACCTATACATTCATTGAGGACGATGCATTAGATAGGTGTGGGGGGTGCTAACACTTTTTCTTTTTCCTTTTATTCTTTTTCTTCTTTCCAAAAAAAAATATCCAGATTAAAAAGAAATTTCATACTCTTTATAAAAATACCAAAAGATTGTAGGAATTAAGGGAACCTTATTAATGAATCTTTATTTTTGCCTAAATAAACAAGAAAGATTGGTTTGACTAAAAAGTTAGAAGGGATAAGGAAAATAACTCATACTTTTTATTTAGCTTTAGTAGAATATGCACAAACTAGGCACACATACTTGGGATTTAAAGATACAACTCTGAAAAAAATGCTGGATAATTGTGCCTCAAGAAGCATGATTACTCACGCAAAAAAAAGAGAAAAATATATCTATATAAATAAGTAAATCTTGATTTCGTGGCCTACTCTACTTGCATATTTGACTGAAGGGTGTTTTTCCACCTGCTGCCCTAAAATCATCTGGTTTGGGAGTCATCAGTTTGATATGTCTTATATAAGTGAAGTAGAAAGCCTAATGAAACCAAGAATAATAAATATATATTAATAAAATTAAATGATATTCAAAGTTGAGTTAAAAAATCCCAAGCACATCACACTTATACATTATGCATATCTATCTAAAGCAAAATAACAAAATGAGTTAGAAGTACAAAATCCTTTCTAAATTTAAAGTAAAATCATAATTTTTTCTTTTATGAGGGCTAAAGTATAGGAGGACTTATGAGGGTTAAACCTAATTCTTACATCATTGGGTCATTTTTACTTAGATGATTGAAAGTTCTTTTTCATGACAGAATTTTTACTAACAACTAACTACTTTCTTTACTTACTGGATTTTGTGGGTGCAATCCGCTGAAAACCCTCAAGAGACAACACTCCTCCTCTAGGGAAAACCTTAAGGTTTAAAGGCTTGTTGCACATGCTCAGTACAATCGCGTCACCTGCGAAAGTGGTGTAATAATTTTATTATTTTTGTTTTGCTCAAGACGAGCAAAAAGATAAGTGTGAGGGTGTAATTAGTATCTAATTTTGCATAATTTTCATTACATTCTCATATTTATTTGGTATAAAATTCTGCTAATAAAGCTTTGCTTGCTTGATCCTAGGTCCATGGTGTGCAAATGAAGAAAAAGACCTTTAATCACCATTTAATGGGTGATTAAAGGCCTACCAAGTAGCCATTGACTTTAGGGAGGAGATTTTGTCAGTCCAGGGCATCATATCAGCAAACCAGCAGACCAACCTGACAGGGGACAAACTGGGCGACTCGCTGCCCGAAGCCAGGCGCGGGCTCGCGCGCGCTTGCGCTTCGGGCCACGGGTCACCCCCTGGTCCCCTTTCCCCTAGTGCCTATAAATACCCCTGGGGTCTGAAGAAAGGAGATATCCAGAGTTAGAGTATTGTTGTAATCTTGTATTTAGGATTATAGTTGTTTTATTTCTTTCCTCTTCTAGTTTTAGTTTTAGCCATTAGAGTGAAAGAGAGAGTGTGTAAAGGTTGTATTTGAAGGTGACAAGCTAATACAAGTAACTACTTCTCTTTCTTCTTTCCATTTACTTGTGTTTTTCATTTGCTTTTACGTCATTATTGTAGTGTAACTCATTTTCTCTTTGATTCTTTCTTTTGTTATTTCTTGTTGTAGTGTAATTCCCTTCCTCTCTACTTCTTTTCTTTTGTTGCTTCTTTTCTTAAGCATGTCTAACTAACTCTTCATTTGCACGGCTAACTAACTACTAACGCACTAATCTCTAACAACTTGACTGATAACCCAAATGAGTCAATAGTATCAAACAAGCCTTTTGCAAACGAGAGCAATGACATCTTAAGACGAGGGTTCTAACTCTAACTTACCTATAAGTATTTACTTTCTTATATTTCATACTTAATGGGCTTTTGATGATCTATGGGTTATGTTCTTTACTTGTTGTTGTAAGTTAGAGATTTTTCTTTTAACTTTACCGATACCATTAGTGCACTTGTGTCTTCCCTTATTCTCGCCTTCTATTGGATCTTGATAAGGGAATGTCCAAGTTTTTACCATGTTAAGCTAAGTTATACGAAGAACTTTCACTTGATTTTCACGTGAATAGTTCCTATGCATAAGGGTTATGCTTGCCTATGATCCATCGTGAGGCTACATCTTCAAGAAGTTAGGGATTAGTGGGAGCAATTAGTAGAAAGTTAGCCATGCGCTTTTACCATCTAGAAAAATCACTTTTACAACCCCCAAATCATTTTAAAATAATTTTTGAAACCAACTTGTTTTCATTTTCTAATTCTTTATTTTGAAACAAAAAACTTGCTCTTTTCTTGAACAAAGAAGCCACATCAAGCTTTCATCGCTCTCCCTCCATGTGGATACGACCTGTATAGTCACTTCGCTACTACGGAAGAATCGCAAAAGCAGTAACATCGACCCACACTCTTTTCACTTATTCTTGTACTTGCTTTTTGCTGATCATGGTAGCCTAGGGACGCCGACCAAGGAGGAAGGCACGGGTGTGTTGTGGTGCGCTAGAAGAAGAAGAAGAAAAGGAAGAGGATAAAAGGAAAGAAGTAGAGAGAGAAAGGGGTATGCGCGCGCGCGCGCGCACACACACACACTTGTGTCCTTGTAGAAGGATTTGAGCCTGAATCCTTCGCACTCAAATTCAATCGTCCGACATTCGAATACAAGATCCACTCTGTTGAAGTTGATCTATATTATTTCAAGTATCTATAAACCAAAAATCAATTGTTTTCAATATTTTTTTTCCATCCATCAAGCAACGCAAAGTGAACGGTCGAAAGTAGTGAGTTAATTAGATCTATGTCTTAGACATGCAAATTCTTAATCTGGCCATTTCATTATGATCTAAACATTTAGAAACCCCTATAAATAAATTTTTGTTAGGTTTTAAATGTTCTACACTGTAAACTAACCAAATCACTATTTTGGCCATCTGTTTTCCCCCTACTTGATGGATGGGCAAAAACTATTCAAAACACTTGATTTTTGGTTTATAGGTACTTGAAAAAATATAGACAACTTCAATGGAGTGGGTCTTGTATTTGAATGTCGGATGTTGGTATTTGAGTGGGAAGGATTCGGCGCAAATCCTTTTGGAAGAATAAAAGTCTCTCTCTCTCTCTCTATCTCTCTCTCTCTCTCTCTCTCTCTCTCTATATATATATATATTATATATATATATATATATATATATATATATATATATATATATATATATATATATATATGGAAGTACACCTAGATGGGGGTGAATAGGTATACAAACTAATTTAGAACAAATGATGCAGAATTTAGAACTTAATTACAAACACACGTGTAATCAAGAGTGAGTCTGAATTTCCCATGAAGGGCTTTGGAACTACTCCTCTAGATTCTTCTAGATTAAGAGTTGAGGTGCTTTAAAAAGCTCTCTTGGTTGAACAAAGTATGGGCACACAAACAATATCGGGCATGTATATGATATGAGCAATTTAAAGTAATGTAAGATATAAGAGAGAGAGTTCAGAGAAAATAGATCAAACGCATACACAGTGATATGTTTCAAGGTTCGAGTCACTGCTCTGCATTCCCACCTTCACACATAACGATTTTTACTATGTCTACACAGGACCTTTCACAAAGGGACCTCCACCGAGGAATTACAATATAACACTGGGAGCACATAACTCCTCTCTCTTTCTCCTCTACACAAGAGGAAGGCACAGAGCATAGCATAAAGCAAAGAAAAGAAATACACTTGGTGATTTGATCAAAGCGGAAACTAGCACTTAAAAACGTGCATCTTTGTAAATTCAATGAAAAGCGTGTGTGCTAATGTTCCCCCGATACTTCCGTTATAACACTGGCTCAATGGGTCGAATCCATAGCGATGGGAGGCAATAGAAGCATTATCAGTCTATTCATATTGGTTGTTAACAAGTTCTTCTTTGTTAAAGAAAGAGAAAAGAAAAAGGAAAGAAATTCAGAAGTGATAAGTGGAGAAGGCGATGAAATCGATAATGTAAAAACAAAAGAGAAGTAGTTGTGAAATCGCTAAAAGAAAAAAAAAGAAAATACAAATGAAATAGAAAGTGGAGTGATTTAGGAAGTGAGTTTAAAAACAAAATTGATAAAGAGAAGATGAAACATTGGTAAAGAAAATGAAAATAATAGTGAAGAAGATGGAAACAAGGATGAATTAATGAGATGGTGAAAACAACGATAGGAAAGTGATAAAAAGATTTAGAAAATTGTTTTTAAAACAAAGTAAAAAGAAAGGAGAAAATGATGAAAGAAAACTTATAGCTACTAACTATTAATTGCTTCACTAAGCTTGCTAACCTCGTAGTAGTAGTTGCCTCACATGGATCCTTGGCCATCACTAGTCCTTGGCTTCAAAAGATGATACAAAGCATGGCACATAAGATTGTTCTTCCACATTCAAACCACATCCATTTCACACAATCAAAATGCAAGCTACTATTAGATCATCAAAACCGGTTAGAAGTGAGCAAGAAATAAAGTTAACATTGCAAGTTAGCTTGTTAGTGGTTAGATGTTAGAATGTTAGAATCCATCATTATGAGCCATCAATGGCTCTTGCAAGAGCAAGGCCTTGTAGATGCTATTAGATTCATGTGGATTATCAAGTAAGTGGTTAGTTAGTTAGTGGTTAGTAGTTAGATTGCCATGAGAAGAAAAACTAGTTAAGCATCATGTAGAAGATGGAGAAGATTATAATGGAGAAGAAAGGAGACACCTTTACATAAATTATCACCATCTATTACATCAATATCTCTCTATCTCTCTCTGAATCATCTCAACCTTAATACATGATCTAAAAACAAAATAAAAATACAAAATAAAAGAAGAAGAAAAGCTTACTCTACAACTAGAAGAGAGAGAAAACTTAGCCTATAGTCCTCTGTTCTCATTTCTAGCCCAACCTTGCAGTATTTTGTAGGTAGAAGAAGCATTTGAAAGATGAAACGAAGCCACGAGTCGAAGATTGACACGCAGGCCCACCAAAATGCCGCATTTGCTCGGCAATCTGCGGCAAAATTAGGGCCAAATTCCCTGAATTTTGGTCACGTGATCTATTTAGAATCTAGCACCTTCTGTATGTATTTGGTTTTGTAATGTTTAGACGATATTTCTCCAAATACAGCTTCAAATATGAGAATCCAAGGTATTCTTCTAGAAGCTCTTTGGTTGGCATCCAAGAAATCTGAATTAATTACCCAAATGGGTATAATTAAGCTCTTAGTACTCCTTTACCCCTAGATTCTTGATTATCTGCAAAATATACTAAAATACGGGTGAGAAATGTCATTTTATTCATAAATCGGTAGGAAAATGTAAATGCAAAATTTGATACTAATTACACCCCCACACTTATCTTTTTGCTCGTCCCGAGCAAAACAAAAAAAGAAAAAACTATACTATAAATGTTATTACATCACTTTCACAGGTGACGCGATTGCACTGAGCAAGTGTAACAAGCCATTAAATCTTTAGGTTTCCCCTAAAGGAGGAGTTTTGTCTTCTGAGGGTTTTCAGCGGATTGCACCCATAAAATCCATTCAACAACAACAACAAAGCCATTTGTCCCAAGTATTTGGGGAAGGCTACATGAACCAAAAGAGAATTACGTCGGACCGGGCATATGGATCCGCTTTCCCCACTAATTCCTATCGAGCAATATGCCTTCACTAAGACCTTTAGCCTTATATCTTGTCGTATTATCTCCATCCATGTTTTCTTCGGTCTCCCCTACGCTCTTTTAACTGCCCTAAATTGATCGCTCTACTCGTCAGACTGGCGCATCTGTAGGTCTATGTCGCACATGACCAAACCATCGTAGGCGATTTTCTCTCATCTTATCTTCTATAGAGGCTACACCTATCTTATTACGAATATCCTCATTTCTCACCTTACCTCTCTGAGTGTTACCACATCCAACGAAGCATGCGCATCTCTGCTACACTCATCTTTTAGGCATGATATCGCTTTATATCCCAACATTCTGTGCCATATAACAAAGCTGGCCTAATAGCAGTCCGATAAAACTTTTCCTTAAGTCATAACGGAATGTTACGATCACATAAAACTCCTGTTGCGCTCCTCCATTTCAACCAACCGGCTTGGATCCTATGGTTGAAATCACTATCGATCTCCCAATCCTTTTAGATAATAGAACCCAAGTACTTAAAATGACTGCTCATCGGTATTTTTTGTCCATCTAGTCTCACAATACTATAATCTCGGGTTTCTTGTTTACTGAATTTACACTCCATATACTCTGTTTTGGCCCTACTTATTCTAAAACTTTGAGATTCTAGAGTTTGCCTCTATAACTCCAATTTGGCATTTACCCCAGCTCTCACCTCATCGACTAGGATAATAGCATCAGCGAATAACATATACCACGGTATCTCATCCTGAATAGCTCTAGTAAGTCATCTATCACTATGGCAAATAAGAATGGACTCAATGCAGATCCTTGATGCAATCCAATTATGATAGAAAAATCAGTTGTTATGCCTCCATAAGTTCTGACATTTGTCACTACTACATCGTACATATCCTTAATTATGTCAATATATTTAAGGGGGACTCCCTTTTTCATTAATGTCCACTATAATACCTCTCTTGGCACCTATCATAAGCTTTTTCTAAATCAAGAAAGACCATATGCAAATTTCTCTTCCTCTCTCGAAATCGCTCTATAAGTTGACGAAGCAAATGAATAGCCTATATCGTTGATCGCCCCGGTATGAACCCAAACTAGTTCTCTGATATTGTAACATTCTGTCTTAAACTGTGTTTAATTACCCTTTCCCAAAGCTTCATAGTGTGACACATGAGTTTTACTCCACGATAGTTTGAACAACTCCGCCAGTGCACCGTTCATTGCCTGTCCGAAGCCAGGATAAAGGAGGAGGGTTGTGGTAGGCCTGTAACAGCCGACGTAAAATATTGTCACATACTATGAACATGAACTAAGAACACCCACAAAATTCATAAAGATAGAAAATAAAAGTTAGTGTTTTGAAAATTTATTTTGAAAGAGTGACAAGGTTACGAAATATTTTTGCAAAAATTTAAGCAATCTAAGACCATAAGTCCACTAAAAATTATTTTTCCTTAAACTTAGTCATATGCAAGATCTTGTCTTTAACTAAGGTAAGAATTCAAAATTGGATTGAATATTTTATCCTTCATAAAACCTAGATAATATGAACTTTGTGATAGTGAAGATTTTTAGGATTTCAACTCTAACATCAAGCCATTTATTTATATATATATTTTTTCTTTTTTCTTCTCTTAGTTTTTCAGGCTTTCTAGTTTATCTGGGTAGTGAGTCTTTAATCAATAACTCCCAAATCAGATGATCTTGAGGTACCAGATGAGAAAACATCCGTCGGGTTTAAGGACTCGAGTAAACAATGCTACAAAACTTAGGGGGATTATATTTTTTTCTTTTGACCACCGTTAGGCGTGAATAATCATGCTTCTTGAGGCAGAGTTATCCAGCTTTAATAAGTGGTTCTTTATTCATATATACCATATTTTTTATTTATTTTTGTTATATGGCATTTTATATCTTTGTTTTCATCTCAAAAAATGTGTAAGTGTGAAGTGTATACTGTCTAAGACATAAAATTCAAGATAAAATTATCTCTCCAATCTATCCTACTTAGCCAATAATTTTAGATAAGATCCATTATTTCAACTAAGTTTAAGATGTCATAATTTAAGACTTTCTTAGTTTCTAAGATCATCTTAATTTTCTTAAAAATAGATCAAAATTTTGTCTCTTATTTCAAAACGTTTTAAAGAAAGGGAAAAATTCCTATACAAAAGAAAAAATTCTAAAAAATATCTTAAAAGAAGTGAAAAAGAAAGAAAATCTAAAACCTCTATGTTAGTAGACCCTCTCCCACACTTATCTCATACATTATCCTCAATGAATCATGAATGTATGTATGCATTAAACAAATTGGGAGGGAAGGAAAAATCACCTCAAGATGGTGGTTTTGGTGGTGGTCTGATTGGTCCACGACATGCGGCCCAATCCAAATTGCGTGGAGTCTGAAAGAACCCACCAGATACCCCTCTAATTAACCCACTATAATGATGTGTATATGAATGATTTTTATTAAGAATTTTATCCCATCTAATTTTCAAATTTTAAAAATAATTTCAAAGTCATTATTTTCAACATCTTTGTCCCAAAATGGAGTATGGAAAGATGAAATGATTGATTTGGACTCAGAAAGTATAGGAACTAATACCGACTCAGGAAAGTGACTGAAATCAAGTAAAGATTCTAATGTCGGGAATGGTTCAGGAAGTGGGTGCAAATCAAGAAGTTGAAATCCTATGCCACATTCATTTGCCATAATGGAATGTGACTTCTTAAGGTTAGTGATTCAAGTTCAGGAATGACAGGTATGAGATCAAAACTGACTCTAAAATGTTGCTCAGATCGGGTAGCAAAATAAGAGTCAATATTGATTCAGAAATTTCAACTAGATCATAAATTTGAGAATCTTGGTCACATTCTTCTTCGAGTTCAATTTCATAAAAATGAGAACTTATCAATTTTTCAATGGAACTTTCAAAAGTATGGTATTGATCAAGTTCAGTATGATGATCATAAAAGATTAGTGATTCAATTTCACGATGAATAGGCACAGGATCCATTACTGATTCCAAAAAAAGATTGAAATCAGGTAAAGTTACTGGATCATTATTGAATCAGGAAGTGAAATTGAATTACCAAGTTGAGGTTTCGAATCATATTCATTCTCATGTTCAATCTCAGAAAAGGGATAACTTGGTAACATGTCAATGTGGTTCTCAAGAATTTGATGTTGGTCAACTTCAAATAGGTGTACTGAAATTGAATCTTGGTTTCCAAAATAACATGATTCTTTGGCTCTAATAGAATGGTTAGTGACATCAAGAATGGTCAAAAGGTAAGGAGAATTTTGACCATTATATCTGTGTCATGATTATGAGCGATTTGAGCCTGAGTCATTGCTTCAAGCAGTTTTTCATAGTCGATTGGTCATCGTTTAATGTGATGGGCTTGAAAAGATGAAGATTTATTTTGAAAATTATAGTAAAATCGTGAGTCCATCAGATTTTGTGATTGTTGCTCGGACTCACGCTTACTCATTTCCAAGATTGATGGTTTTCTATTTTGAACTGAAGATAATGATTATGAATTTTGGTTTTGAAAAGATTGTGAGTCGAGCTTATTTTGTTAGGAGTCAAGCATGACTTCTATGCTCTTTTCTAGCTCAGATTTTTCTTCAATTGGTGGTTCTAGAAAAAGAGTATAGGAAGCAAAATCAGGAATAAATATTGTGAAATTTGTGAAAATTATGTACAAAGTGGTTGAAAATTTGAGTCGGGGGAGGTGCATCCCCATTGACTCTGTGAAGAGTGAAAATTATTTGAAAATTATTGTTATAAGATTGGGGGTATGGGTCATATTAATTCGGATAAGTTTAACCCAGTATATTTGGTTGATTTATATTGAAAAAATCCGGGTTAGAATTATCCGAATCAAATGGGGTGAAATATGGATTCATATTGGAGTTGGAAGTATTATTGTTGAAATCCATTTCAAAAATAATCATAAACAAAAAATAAAAAGCAAACAACAAACAAAAAGAAAGAGAAAATCAAAATCAAGCCTATACTAAGGTTGACCTAGACCTAGACGACTCTTAACTAGTCGATTGCCCGGGGGAGGTTGTTGTATGAATCCGACCATAAGCTAATCGCCAGGTAGGGGTAAAATACGATGGGAGGTATCCATGCGTAAGCAACAAGCCTTAATTATGCCAAACCACGGTATCTTTGAGGCGTAACCTCTTAATCCCTAATCTTAAACACTGATTTTATAAGAGTATAATTTAAACAAGTTCCACCCTCTGTCAATTTGTTAATGAGTCTGAGATGTCTTTAGGGCCAAGGTTTATCAATTTTTATATTAGGGCTTGGGTTGTGTGAGTGAGAGGTGATTTTTAGGCTAAGGAAGGATATAACGTCCCCACCTTATCTTGTATTAGGTTGCGCTTAAGTCCAATTCTAGTAAGTGCACATTATAGATAAGAATAACACACAAAGCGAGTAAATCACCCATGTGTTTGTCCTATGCTATATGCAATACCATATGTACACCTCAGTTCAGATCACAACAACAGAACAAAATACAGTATATTGAAATGAAATTTGACATGTGCCTAAATGCAACTGTCTAAACCGTTTTAAAGCGTTTAAATACTGTATTTTAGTTCTTTAATTATTGCAGTGTGTAAGCAATCAAAGCAGTACAATAGTGATTAGTCTACAATTCTGCATTATTATATCGCATTTTCCTACCGATTTATGAATAAAATGTCGGTCCAAACCGTGTTTTGGTCCCTCTTGTAGATAAATTAGGAGTTTAAAGGCAAAGGATTTTTAAGAACTTAATTAAACCCATTTTTGGGTAATTAAATCCGCAATTTTTGGAGGCCAAGCAAGGGATCTTCTAGATGATACATCGAACCTAGACCCTTGTGCACGTCAGACGAATATTCGAGCAAAAGTACCAGAATTGGGATATACCAGGAAGGCCCTCGAAGCAATGGGAAGATCCTCGCCAAAACTAGGGAAATAATTCCCTGGTTTGTCGCGGATCCACGGCAATTGGGTGGAGGTCTCGTCTTCTAGAAGTCCTTTATGCCTATAGATACCTCTGCAGAGGCCCTAAACATAGGCAGTTTTGGATTTTAGGCTAGGTTTTCTCTCCTTAGTGTAGTATAGTGTAGGTGTTCTTCCTTTCTTTTCTTTTGTATTTGTATTTCATTTTTAGATCTTGTAGTAGGGCTAAGAGATTTAGAGAGAGATAGAGAGGGATTGATGTAATGATGGTGACAATCCATGTAAAGGTGCCTCCTTTCTTCTCTATTGTAATCTTCTCCATCTTCTACATGATGCTTAGCTAATTTCTTCTTCTCATGGCAATCTAACTACTAACCACTAATCATCTAACCACTTACTTGATAATCCACATGAATCTAGCAGGCTCTACAAGGCCTTGCTCTTGCAAGAGCCATTGATGGCTCATGATGATGGATTCTAACATTCTAACATTTCTAACACCAACCCACTAACTTGCTAACTTGTAATGTTTTCTTTATTTCATGCTCACCTCTAACCGGTTTTGATGATTTAATAGTAGCTTGCAACTTGTTATGTGGTATGGATGTATTGTTTGAATGTAGAAGAACAATCTTATGGGTCATGCTCTATATCGTCTCTTGAAGCCAAGGATTAGTGATGGCCAAGGATCCATGTGAGGCAACTATCACTAAAAGGTTAACATGGATAGTGGAGCAATTAGTAGTTAGTAGCCATGAGTTTTCTTTTACCTTGTTTTAAAAGTCAATTTCCAAAACCTTTTCTTATTTCATTTTCTTTTATCTCTCATTTTCTTCTTTCTTGTTTTGCTTTACCAATTCACAATCATTTTTTATTTGTTTTCATATTGACGTTTTCATAACCTTCTTCACCTATCACTTCAATATTTCGTTTCTTTATTTTCTTTTTCATTCTTTTAACAAAGAAGAAACTGTTAACATAACACGTGAATAAAAACTGTTAATGCTTCTATCGCCTCCCGTCCCTGTGGATTCGACCCGTTGAGCCAATGCTATAACGGAAGTATCGAGGGAACATTAGCACATACAAGCTTTTCATTAATTTCATAAATACACGTCTTAGAGTGCTTGTTCCGCCTCGATCAATTTTTGGCGTCGTTGCTGGGGACGGGAATGATTTTGATTTCACGTTTTTGTTAACATTTTCTTATCTGTTTTAGTGTGCAGGACAATCTTTATAGGAGCTTAACATTGCAGAACAAATACTAGCTTTGCATCTCCCTGCTCTAGAAAGCAGGGACCCGGCTTCTGAAGAAAAGCAGCGCAAACGTAACTTTTGCCACGGAGACGCGACTACTTTGTGATAATTGTATATCTTATTGTGCTGGGCTGTGTTTATTGTAATAGCTAGTGGATCTGTACTATTACTTTCCTGCTTTGATTGCCTAAACACCGCAATAAACTAAACAATTAAAATACGGTATTTGGACGCTTTTAAAATGGTTTAGACATTTGCATTTAGGCATGTGTCAATTCAATTCTAATATATTGTATTTTATTCTGTTGTTGTGATCTGGATTGAGGTGTACATATGGCATTGCATATAACATAGGACAAACACGTGGGTGATTTATCGCTTTGTGTTATATTCTTGTCTATATTGCACACTTGCACGAATTGAAATTAAGGGCAAAACCCACACAAGATAAGGTGGGATTTCATCACTCTTCCTTAGCCCAAAAACCACCTCCCCACTCACACAACCCAAACCCTAATAAAAATTGATAGACGCTGGCCCTTGGGGATATCTTGGACTCATTAAGAGACTGACCGAGGGTGGAACTTATTTTAAATCTTACTCTTGTGAAATCGGTGTTTAAGGTTGGGGATTAAGAGGTTATGCGTCGAAGATACCGTGATTTGACGTAATTAAGGCCCGTTGCTTACGCACGGATATCTCCCACCGTATTTTGCCCCTACCTGGCCGATTAGCTTGTGGTTGGATTCAAGCAACAACCTCCCCGGGTAATCAACCAGTTAGGAGTCGTCTAGGTCTAGGTCAACCCTACTATAGCTTGGTTTTTGTTTTTTCTTTTTTTTGTTTGTTGTTTGCTTTTTCTTTTTTGTTTGTGATTGTTTATGAAATAGAATTCAACAATAACAATTCTTTCAATCCTAATATGAATCCATATTTCACACTAACTTCATTTGATTTGGATAATTCCAACCCGGCCTTTTACAATATGAACCAACCAAATACATCTGGTTGGACTTATCCGAATCAATACAACCCATACCCCCATTCTTTCAACCATATTTTCAAAATAATTTCTACTCTTCACAGAGTCAATGGAGATTCACCTCCCCCGAGTTAAATTTTCCACCACCTTGTCCACCTTGTCCATCATTTACACAATATTCATTCCCCGATTTCGCTTCCTATACTCTTTTTCGAGAACCACCAATGGAAGAAAAATCTGAATTAGAAAAGAGTATAGAAGCCAACCTGCAGGAGGCCGAGCGACAATTTCAGAACATGTTGGCCTCTCCAATTTCACAATATTTTCAAGAGTCTTACTCAGTCCCACATTGTCAAAATGATCAAATATCCACCGTTGAATTGACTAAGGAACTCTTGCGTGAGTCCGAGCGACCATATCAAAACTTGTTGGACCCACACTCTTCACAAAATTTTCAAAACCAAGATCCCTACACTCCTTTTCTAGAACAACCACTTGAAGATACATCACATCTAGAAAAGAGTATAGAAATCTTGTAAGAGTTCGCGCTACAATTTTAAAAATCTTCTACACAGTCTATTAATAGGTTAGAACAACAATTAAGTCAATTGGTCAACATTTATAGGAATGAGGAATCTCTTTCTTATCAACCTTTGGTCAATTCATATATCTCTAACTCTATTGATTTAAATCAGGACTCTTGTTGTTTTGAAAATTAAGATTCAATTTCAGAACATCCAATTGAACTTGACCAACATCAAATTCTTGAAAACCATATTGACATGTTGGCTAGTTATCCCTTTCCTGAGATTGAACTTGAGCATGAATATGATCCTGAACCTCAACTTAGTAATTCAATTTCACTTCCTAATTCAATATATACTGATGTGTTTTTACCTGATTTCAGGCTTTTTCCCAAGTCAACATTGGATCCTGTGCCAGTCTATTGTGAAATTGAATCACCAATCTTTTATGATCATCATATTGAACTTGACCAATTTCATACTTTTGAAAGTCCAATTGATAAATTGGCAAGTTCTCATTTTTATGAACACAATGAAGAATTTGACTTCGATTCTCAAATTTATGATCCAGTTCAAATTCCTAAATCAATATTGACTCCTGTTTTGTTACCCAACTTGAGTAATATTTTAGAGCCAGTTTTGGTTCCTACACCTGTCATTCTTGAACTGAAATCACCAACCTTAGGAAGTCACATTCCATTATGGGAAAATGAATGTGGATTTGAGTTTCAACTTCTTAATTTGGACCCACTTCATGAACCAATCTCGACTCCTGAACATTTACTTGACTGAAATCTTTTTCTTGAGTCGGTATTAGTTCCTGTACTTCCTGAGTCCAAACCAATCATTCCATTCTGGGACAAGGGTCTTGATTGATTTGACTCTGAATTATTTTGAAATTTTGAAAATTAGATGGGGTTAAATTCTTAATAAAAATCATACATATATACATCATTTTAGTGGGTTGTATTTTAGAAGTCTCTGGTGGGTTCCTCCAGATTCCACGCACATTGCATTGGGCCGCATTTCGTGGACCAATCAGACCACCACCGGAACCACCACCTTGAGGTGATTTTTCCTTCCCTCTCTATTTATTTCATGCATACATACATCACGATGCATTGAGGATAATGCATGAGATAAGTGTGGGGGAGGGTTTACTAACATAGAGTTTTTTAAATTTTCTTTCTTTTTCACTTCTTTTAGGATATTCTTAGAATTTCCCTTTTGTATAAAATCTTTCCTTTCTTTAAAAACTTTTTGAAACAAGAGACAAAGTTTTGATCTATTTTTAAGAAAATTAAGATGATCTTAGAAATTAAGAAAACCTTAATTATGACATCTTAAACCTAGTCGACATAATGGATCTTGTTTAAAATTATAGGCTAAGTAAGATAAATTGGAGAGATAATTTTATCTTGAATTTTTGCCTTAGATAGTATGCACTTCACACTTACACATTTTTGGGATGGAAACAAAGACCTAAAATGTCATAAAACAAAAATAAATAAAAAGAAAAAATATATATTATATACTAAGAAAAAATCACTTATTAAGTTGGATAATTATGCCTCAAGAAGCATGATTATTCACGCCTAATGGTGGTCAAAAGAAACAAATAATCCCCCTTAGTTTTGTGGCCTTGTTTACTCGAGTCCTTAAACCTGAGGGATGTTTTCTCATCTGGTGCCCTAGGAC
Organism: Agave tequilana; assembly: GCA_038442645.1. Lineage (NCBI taxonomy): Eukaryota > Viridiplantae > Streptophyta > Magnoliopsida > Asparagales > Asparagaceae > Agave > Agave tequilana. The sequence goes on along the minus strand of JAVJIF010000185.1, from coordinate 80,080 downwards.
CGTCTGGTTTAGGAGTCATCAGTTAAAGGCTCGCTACATGGGTGAACAAGAAAGCCTAATGAAGCTAAGGGAAGAAAATATATTTATATATATAAATAAATGGCTTGATGGTTAGAGTTGAAATCCCAGAAATCTTCATTATCACAAAGTGCATATTATCTAGGTTTTATGAAGGATAAAATATTCAATTCAATTTTGAATTCTTACCTTAATTGAAGATAAGATCTTGCACAGAGACTAAGCTTAAGGAAGACTAATTTTTAGTAGACTTATGACCTTACATCACTTATATTTTTGCAAAAATATTTCGTAAACTTGTCTCTCTCAAAATGTGTTTTCAAAATATTAACATTTGTCTTCTTTCTTTATGGATTTTGTGGGTGCAATCTGCTAAAAACCCTCAGGAGACAAAACTCCTCCTCTAGGGGTAACCTAGAGGTTTAACGGCTTATTACACACGCTCAGGGCAATTGCGTCACCTGCGAAAGTGGTGTAATAACATGTGTAGTATAGTTTTTTTTTCTTGTTTTGCTCGGGACAAGCAAAAGATATGTGTGGGGGTGTGATTACTGTACAATTTTGCATTATTATATCGCATTTTTCCACCGATTCATGAATAAAATGTCGGTCTAAACTGTGTTTTGGTCCCTCTTGCAGATAAATCAGGAGTTTAAGGGCAAAGGAGTAATAAGAGCTTAATTAAACCCATTTTCGGGTCACTAAATTCGCAATTCTTGGAGGCCAAGTAAGGGATCTTCTAGATGATACATCGAACCTAGACCCTTGTGCACGTCAGACGAATATTCGGGTGAAAATACCAGAATTAGGATATATCAGGAAGGTCCTCGAAACAACGGGAAGATCCTCGCCAAAACTAGGGAAATAATTCCCTGGTTTTGCTGCGGATCCATGGTAATAGCCGCGGATCCGGGGCAATTGGGTGGAGCCACTCGTCAAAGATCGACGCGTGGCCCCGTCTCGTCTTCTAGAAGTCCTGTATGCCTATAAATACCTCTGCAGAGGCCGTAAACGCAGGAAGTTTTGGATTTTAGGCTAGGTTTTCTCTCCTTAGTGTAGTGTAGTGTAGTGTAGGTGTTCTTCCTTTCTTTTCTTTTGTATTTGTATTTCGTTTTTAGATCTTGTAGTAGGGTTGAGAGATTCAGAGAGAGATAGAGAGGGATTGATGTAATTGATGGTGACAATCTATGTAAAGGTGCCTCCTTTCTTCTCTATTGTAATCTTCTCCATTTTCTACATAATGCTTAACTAATTTCTTCTTCTCATGGCAATCTAACTACTAACCACTAACCATCTAACCACTTACTTGATAATCCACATGAATCGAGTAGCCTCTACAAGGCCTTGCTCTTGAAAGAGCCATTGATGGCTCATGATGATAGATTCTAACATTCTAACATTTCTAACACCTAACCCCACTAACTTGCAAACTTGCAATGTCTTCTTTATTTCATACTCACCTTTAACCGGCTTTGATGATTTAATAGTATCTTGCAACTTGTTTTGTGGTATGGATGTATTGTTTGAATGTAGAAGAACAATTTTATGGGCGATGCTCTGTATCGTCTCTTGAAGCCAAGGATTAGTGATGGCCAAGGATCCATGTGAGGCAACTATCACTAAGAGGTTAGCATGGTTAGTGGAGCAATTAGTAGTTAGTAGCCATGAGTTTTCTTTTACCTTGTTTTAAAAGTCAATTTCCAAAACCTTTTCTTATTTCATTTTCTTTTATCTCTCATTTTCTACTTTCTTGTTTTGCTTTACCAATTCACAATCATTTTTTATTTGTTTTCATATCGACGTTTTCATAAACTTCTTCACCTATCACTTCAATATTTCTTTTCTTTTATTTTTTTTCATTCTTTTAACAAAGAAGAAACTGTTAACATAACACGTGAATAAAAACTGTTAATACTTCTATTGCCTCCCGTCCCTGTAGATTCGACCCATTGAGTCAATGCTATAACGGAATTATCGAGGAAACATTAGCATATACAAGCTTTTCATTGATTTCATAAATACACATTTTTGAGTGCTTGTTCCATCTCGATCAAATAGCAGTATTAATCCACTAGCTATTACAATATACACATCCCAACATAACAAGATACACAAATGCCACACAATTGCCATGGAACCACGGTGAAAGTCACGTTTGCGCGGCTTTTCTGTAGAAGCTGGGTCTCCGCTTTCAAGAGCAAAGAGGTACAATGCTAATGAGTGTTCTGCAGTATTAAGTTCCTATAAAAATTAACTTGCACAAAAAAACAGAGAAAAAAATGTTAACAAAAACGTGAGTTTAAACCATTCCCATCTCCGGTAATAGCGCCAAAATTTTGTTCGGGCAGAACCTAGTACTTGAAAATGTGTGTTTTTGTAAAATCAGTAAAATTATGTGTGTGCTAATGTTCTCTCGATACTTTCATTCTAGCATTGGCTCAATGGGTCGAATCCATAGGGACGGGAGGTGATAAAAGCATTAACGGTCCGTTCACATCGGTTGTTAACAAGCTCTTCTTTGTTAAAGAATGCAAAAAGAAAAAGAAAAGAAATTCAGAAGTTATAGGTAGAGAAGGCAAAGAAATCGGTGATGTAAAAAACAAAAGAGAATTAGTTATGGAATCGGTAAAAGAAAACAAGAAAATACAAATGAAATAGAAAGTGGAGTGATTTAAAAAGTGAGTTTAAAAATAAAATAGAAAAAGAGAAGATGAAATTTTGGTAAAGAAAATGAAAATAATGGTGAAGAAGATGGAAACAAGGATGAACTAAGAAGATGGTGAAAACAATGATAGGAAAGTGATAAAAAGATTTAGGAAATTGTTTTTAAAACAAAGTAAAAAAGAAAGGAGAAAATAATGAAAGAAAACTCATGGCTACCAACTACTAATTGCTCCACTAATCATGCTAACCTCGTAGTGATAGTTACCTCACATGGATTCTTGGTCATCACTAGTCCTTGGCTTCAAGAGATGATACAAAGCATGGCATATAATATTGTTCTTCCACATTCAAACCACATCCATTCCACACAATCAAAATACAAGTTACTATTAGATCATCAAAACCGGTTAGAGGTGAGCATGTGATAAAGTTAGCAATGCAAGTTAGCTTGTTAGTGGTTAGATATTAGAATGTTAGAATGTTAGAATCCATCATCATGACCCATCAATGGCTCTTACCAGAGCAAGGCCTTATAGGTGCTATTAGATTCATGTGGATTGTCAAGTAAGTGGTTAGCTAATTAGTGGTTAGTAGTTAGATTATCATGAGAAGAAAAACTAGCTAAGCATCATATAGAAGATGAAGAAAATTACAATGAAGAAGAAAGGAGACACCTTTACATAGATTGTCATCATCTATTACATCAATATCTCTCTATCTCTCTCTGAATCATCTCAACCCTGATACATGATCTAAAACAAAACAAAAATACAAAATAAAGGAAGAAGAAAATCCTACTCTACAACTAGAAGAGAGAAAACCTAGCCTACAGCCCTCTGTTCTTATTTCTGGCCCAACCTTGCAGTATTTATAAGCAAAAAAAGCATCTGGAAGACGAGACGAAGCCATGAGTCGAAGATCGACACGTGGGCCTACCAAAATGCCGCATTTGCTCGGTAATCTGCTACAAAATTAGAGCCAATTACCCTGAATTTTGGTCATGTGATTCTTATGGCTTTAGCACCTTCTGTATTTATTTGGTTTTGCAATGTTTGGATGTATATTTTTCCAGATACAACTTTAAATATGAGAATCCAAGGTGTTCTTCTAGAAGTTCTTTGGCTTGGCATCCAAGAAATCTGAATTAATTACCCAAATGTGTATAATTAAGCTCTTATTACTCATTTGCCCTTAGATTCTTGATTATCTGCAAAATAAACCAAAACACGAGTGAGAAGTATCATTTTATTCATAAATTGGTAGGAAAATGCGATATGCAGATGCAAAATTCGATACTAATCAATGATCACAAAAATCACAAATAATCTCTTGGTGATCTTAAAGGATCACAAACAAACTTTTTCACAAAAATAACATCCTATATAAAGGTTTAGAATTGATAGCTCAAGTGTGAAAAATAAAATATTTTGGAAAAGAAATAATAAAGAAAACACTTGGGAAAAACTCTAGATAAGATATTGAAATTTTGGACAAGAACTAGAATCTCAAAACTTGTTTTCTTTTGATTTTCCAATAAGCTTTGAAACAAAATAAAGATAGAGATTTTTGCGCTATAACTTATCTTGAAAACTTGCTGAAAACATAGGAGAAATGGAAAAAATTTTCTCTTGAAAATCTTAGTGAAAACAGGCCTCAGGACCCATATTTATACTGGTCTGAAAATATAGTCGTTAGGGTTTAGAACAGGTCATAAATGACCGGTCGGTCGACTGCCCGATCGACAGGCCAACAGTCAGATTTCTGACCATTTGAGACCGCTCGGTCGACCACCCCAAGGCAAAAGCCTATCGGTCGACCATCTGGTCGACTGAGGCCAGAATCAGAGAGCTCCCTCTCTGGGTCGGTCGACTGACCGATCGACCGGGGCCAGATCTAGAGAGCAAGTTCTCTGGATAGGTCGACCGGCCCAAGGCCAAGGCTATTGTGCACGTCTGCGTACATCAGTTGACTGGCCTAATCGACCGAGCTTTGGTCTGGTCGACGGTCGGTCGACCGCCAGCAGGCTCAGGACAGGGTTATAGGGTTTGAAACTTAGGATTTTAAGTACCCATAAAATCCAATAAAATTCTAGAAAATCCACAAAAATAGGTTCATATATATATATATATATATATATATATATATATATATATATATATATATATATATATATATATATATATATATATGAAGTACAAATATGTGTGATAAAAAATTAACACATATTACAAACTATTTGAATTATTTTTGAGGCATGGAATTTAAGTTTTAAACTGAAAACTGTATTTTTCAAAAACCAAACTTTGAAATGGAAAATTGATTTTTCTCAATTTTGTATAAATACAAAAACATGATATTTAAATTTATATGAAGCATAGTATGTATGGAGAAAATCCAATACATATGTAAATGATATATCTATGTTTTTGACATTAAATCCAAAACTAGGTTTTGTTAAAAACAAAACTTAAAACCATGAACTAGATAAATCAAAGTAAGTTTTTAGTCAATATAAAACATAGATGTATATGAATGAAATCCAATATACATTAAACCATGTAAAACTTCTTTTGATTCTATCTATTCATGAAACAGAAAGATATGTTCTTGAAAATCCAAAACGGTTAAACTGAAAACCAAAACGATTGAACTTGTGTGTGTGCGCACTTGAGCATATCAAGACTAATCAATCTGTACACAAGATCTAAAAAAAATACTAAACAAACCTAGACATAAGTCTTCTTCTCCAAGTCGACTTGATTCAAACTCGATCCATAGAGCTTAACTCCATCGAGTACTAGATACAATCTTGATGCGCGAGCTCTTGTATCTACACGTGATAGCTTCAAAACTTAACTTTGAATCCTTTGTTGAAGCTAATCATCTATTAAGATCTTGATCAATATCTGAAACTTATTAAATACATGATCATTAGTAACTCAACTTCATAAGTTAGTCATCATCAAAACTAAGGTGAAGAGCCTTTGGGCTAACAATCTCCCCCCTTTTAATGATGACAAAACTTATGAGATTATATATGCTTTAGTTAAGGATAGACTTCATAGAAGCTCCCCCTTAACTTATACATAATCATAAAACACAAAAATATGCAATGTAAGCTCAAAATACCATAAATAGTAGTGAAAGATATGCAATGAGAAGCATAAAATATATGTATATATGCATAAACAATTAATAAAACATGCATATATAATCCCAAATTCTTGTCCCTCTTTTTCTCAATCATCAACAAAGGGTTAAGAAAGACAAACAATACCAACAAAGACATATTTTAAAAACAAAATTTTGATATCAATATAAACTATCAATTGAAAGAAACTAATTGAAAGTAAAACCATCTTTTTACCAGTTGAAAATGAAACAATCTTTCTGCCAATTGATTCCAATAGAAAGGCATGATACCAATTAAAAGTAAAAACCAAATTTTTAGGTAAACACTAAAATTATTTTGCAATAAAGATACCAATTTAAGAACAATACCAATTGAAGATTATAGATATCAATATTGAAAATGTTATCATTTTTGAAAACAAAATATTTACATAATAAAGAGTGGGAGTAAAATACCATTGAAAATAAAACTAATTGAAAGATAATCAAGAATTTTTCTCCTCCTTTATGAAATACCAATAAAATAATGCATAAGCTTGTATAGATACTAATTATCATTAAGAATATTAATCGGGTTGAAAGCAAGCACTTGAAAACGTGTGTTTTATGAAATCAGTGAAATTATGTGTGTGCGCGCGCTAATGTTCCCTCGATACTTTTGTTATAGCATTGGCTCAACGGGTCGAATCTACGGGATGAGAGGCGATAGAAGCATTAATAGTTTATGTTCATGTCAGTTGTTAACAAGTTCTTCTTTGTTAAAGAATGGTAAAAAGTAAAATAAAAAGAAAAGAAATTCAGAAGTGATAGGTGAAGAATGTGATGAAATGGCGATGTGAAAATAAAAGAGAAATGGTTTTAAAAACAAAAAGAAAATGAAACAAAGATGAACTAAGAAGTTAGTGAAAATAATGAAGAAAATGATAAAAGGGTTTGAAATTGATTTTTAAAATAAGATAAAAGAAAACTCATGGCTACTAACTACTAATTGCTCCACTAATCATGCTAACCTCTTAGTGATAGTTACCTCACATGAATCCTTGGCCATCACTAGTCCTTGGCTTCAAGAGACGATACAAAGCATGGCACATAAGATTGTTTTTCTACATTCAAACGACACATGCATACCACACAATAAGTTGCAAACTACTATTAAATCAAAACCGGTTAGAGGTGAGCATGAAATAAAGAAGACATTGCAAGTTAGCAAGTTAGTGAGTTAGATATTACAAATTGGGGAATATTTTATCCTTTATAAAACTTAGATATTATGCACTTTGTGACAGTGAAGATTTATGGGATTTCAACTCTAACCATCAAGCTACACACACACATAATATACATATATATATATATACATACACACACACACACACACACACACACACACACACACACACACACATATATTTTTCTTCTTTCTTTGGTTTTCTTAGGCTTTCTAGTTTACCCTGGTAGTAAGCCTTTAACTGATGACTCCTAGACTAGACAGTCTTAGGGCACGAGATGAGAAAACATCCCTCGTGTTTAAGGACTCGAGTAAATAAGGGCACAAAATTAAGGGAGATTATTTATTTCTTTTGACCACCGTTAGGCGTGAATAATCATGCTTCTTGAGGCATAATTATCCAGCTTAATAAGTGATTTTTTATTCATTTATACCATATATTTTTTCTTTTTATTTTTTGCTTTATGACATTTTAGGTCTTTGTTTCTATCCCAAAAATGTGTAAGTGTGAAGTGTATACTATCTAAGGCAAAAAATTCAAGATAAAATTATCTCTCCAATTTATTAGTTAGCCTATAATCTTAAACAAGATCCATTATTTTGACTAGATTTAATATGTCATAATTAAGGCTTCCTTAATTTCTAAGATCATCTTATTTTTTTTAAAAATAGATCAAAACTTTGTCTCTTGTTTCAAAAAGTTTTTAAAGAGAAAAACTCTATAAAAAAGGGAAGATTTCTAAAAGTATCCCAAAAGAAGTGAAAAAGAAAGAAAATCTAAAAAATTTTATGTTAGTAAACCCTCCCCCACACTTATCTTAGTATTGTTCTCAATGCATCGTGAATGTATATATGCATGAAAAAAAAAGAGAGGGAAGACAAAATTACCTCAAGGTGGTGGTTCCGGTGGTGGTCTGATTGGTCCACAAAATGCGGCCTAATCCAATTTGTATGGAGTTCGGAGGAACCCACCAGAGACCTCTATAATATAACCCATTATTATGATGTAAACATGGATAATTTTTATTAAGAATTTTATCCCATCTACTTTCCAAATTTTAAAAATAATTTCAGAGTCAATTTTATCAATACCCTTGTCCCAAAATGGAGTATGAAAAGATAGAATAATTGATTGGGACTCAGGAAGCACAGGAACGACCACTGACTCAGGAATTTGACTTAAGTCAAGTAAAGATTTGGGAGTCAAAATTAGTTCAGGAATCGGGTCCAAATCAAGAAGTTGAAATTCTAGTCCACATTCATTTCCTCACAATAGAATGTGATTTTCTAAGATTGGTGATTTAAGTTCAGGAATGACAAGTATGGGAATCAAAACTAACTCTAAAATATCGCTTAAATCGGGTACCAAAATAGGAGCCAATATTGATTCAGAAATTTGAACTGGATCACAAATTTGAGAATCTAGGTCACATTTCTCATTGAGTTCAATTTCATAAAAATGAGAACTTGCCAATTTGTCAATGGGACTTTCAAAAGTATGAAATTGGTCAAGTTTCATATGATGATCATAAAAGATTGGTGATTCAATTTCACGATGGATAGGTATAAGATCCAATGTTGACTCAGGAAAAGGATTGAAATCAAATAAAGATATCGGAGTCATTATTGAATCAGAAAATGGAATTGAATTACCACATTGAGGTTCAGGATCATATTCATGCTCAAGTTCAATTTCAAAAAAAGGATAACTTGCCAAAATATCAACATGGTTCTCAAAATTTTGATGTTGGTTAAGTTCAAATGGGTGTGCTAAAACTGAATCTTGGTTCCCAAAACAACATGAGTCCTGAGTCAAATCAATAGAGTTAGAGATATCTGAATTGGTCAAAGATTGATAAAATAGAGTTTCCTCATTCCTATAAAGGCAAACCAATTGACTCAATTGTGTTTCCAACCTATTGATAGACTGGGCAGAAGATTTTTGAAATTATTGTGCGGACTTTTGCAAGATTTTTATACTTTTTTCTAGATATGATTTTTCTGCAAGTGGATGTTCTAGAAAGGGAGTGTAGGAATCTTGGTTTTGAAAATTTTGAGAAAAGTGTGAGTCCAACATGTTTTGAGATTGAAGCTCATAATCATGAAATCATTCCATAATCATTTTCAGGGTAGTTGGTTGGTCATTTTAATAGGTGAAACTGAGTATGAATCATGAAAATATTGTGGAATTGGTGAATTGAGCTTATTTTTTTCTAACTCAGATTTTTCTTTAATTGGTGGTTCTAGAAAAGGAGTATAGGAAGCGAATCGGGGAATGAATATTGTGAAAAATATGAAAAATTGTGGACCAGGTGGTTGAAAAATTTAACTCGGGGGAGGTGAATCCCCATTGACTCTGTGAAGAGTTAAAATTATTTTGAAAATTATGGTCATAAGATTGGGGGTATGGGTTGTATTGATTCAGATATATCCAACCTGGTGTATTTAGTTAGTTCATATTATAAAAAGCAGGGTTAAAGTTACCCGAATCAGATAGGTTCGGTGTGAAATATGGATTCGTATTAGGATTGAAAGAATTGTTGTTGTTAAATTCTATTTCACAAACAATTACAAACAAGAAAGAAAAAGCAAACAACAAATGAAAAGAAAGAAAATCAAAACCAAGCCTATACCAAGGTTGACCTAGACCTAGACCTAGACGACTCCTAACTGGTCGATTACTCGAGAGAGCTTGTTGTATGAATCCCACCACAAGCTAATTGGCCAGATAGGGGCAAAATATGGTGGGAGGTATCCGTGCGTAAGTAACGGTCCTTAATTACGCCAAACTATAGTATCTTCGAGGCGAACCTCTTAACCCCAACCTTAGACACCGATTTCACAACAGTATGATTCAAACAAGTTCCACCCTTAGTCAATCTCTTAATGAGTCCGAGATGTTCCTAGGGCCCAACGTCTATCAATTTTTATTAGAGTTTGGGTTGTGTGAGTGGGGAGATGGTTTTTGGGCTAAGGAAGGGTGATGAAATCCTCACCCAATCTTGTATGGGTTTTGCCCTTAATTTTAATTCGTGCAAGTATGCAATATAGACAAGAAGATAACACAAAGAGAATAATTCACCTACGTGTTTGTCCTATGCTATATGTAATGACATATGTACACCTCATTCTAGATCACAACAACAGAACAAAATACAGTATATTGAAATTTAATTGACACGTGAATGCAAATGTTTAAGCCATTTTAGAAGAGTCCAATTATCATATTTTAGTTCTGTAATTTTTTACAGTGTGTAGGCAATCAAAGCAGAAAATTAGCAGCAGAATATATCAGTATATGCAACTTGCAACAATCTTGCAAATGATGAAGTCCAAATGCCACACAAATGCCGCATTTTTGAGGATTTTCTTGGGTTTCCACGGTACAATTATGGAAGCAGGGTCTCTGCTTTCTAGAGTAGGGACATGCAAGTAAAAGAAGAGTTCTACAATGTTCAATTTCTGCAAAATAGATCGATGCGGAAAATCAGCCCTTGGAAAAGTATGTTTTATGAAATCAGTGAAATTGTGTGTGTGCTAATATTCTCTCCATACTTCCATTATAGCATTGGCTCAACGGGTCGAATCCACAGGGACGGGAGGTGATAGAATTATTAACGGCTTATGTTCACGTCAATTGTTAATAAGTTCTTCTTTGTTAAATAATGGTAAAAAGCAAAAGAAAAAGAAAAGAAATTCAGAAGTGATAGGTGAAGAAGGTGATGAAATGGCGATGTGAAAATAAGAAAGAAATGATTTTGAAAATAAAAAGAAGATGAAACAAAGATGGACTAAGAAGTTGGTGAAAACAATAAAGAAAATGATAAAAGGGTTTAAAATTGATTTTTAAAAAAAGATAAAAGAAAACACATGGCTACTAACTACTAATTGCTCCACTAACCATGCTAACCTCTTAGTGATAATTGCCTCGCATGGATCCTTAGCCATCACTAGTCCTTGGCTTCAAGAAGCAATACAAAGCATGACACATAAGATTGTTCATAAACATTCAAACAACGCATCCATACCACACAACATGTTGCAAGCTACTATTAGATCATCAAAACCGGTTAGAGGTGAGCATGAAATAAAGAAGACATTGCAAGTTAGCAAGTTAGTGGGTTAGATGTTAGAAATGTTAGAATGTTAGAATCCATCATCATGAGCCATCAATGGCTCTTGAAAGAGCATGGCCTTGTAGTGGCTATTGGATTAATATGGATTATTGATCGGCAAAAAAGCAAGCACAAAAATAAGTAAACGAATGTGGGTCGATGTTACTTCTTTTACGATTCTTTCGTACTAATAAAGTGGTTATACGGCTCGTATCCACAAGGAGAGAGAGGATGAAAGCTTGATGCGACTTCTTTGTTCAAGAAAAGAGAAAGATCTTTGCTTCAAATAAAGAATTTGAAAATGAAAACAAGTTGGTTTCAAGAATTGTTTAGAATGGCTTGATGGTTTGTAAAAGTGATTTTTCTTAATGGTAAAAATGCATGGCTAACTTTCTACTATGTGCTCGCACTAATCCCTAACTTCTTGAAGATGTAGCCTCATGATGGATCATAAGCAAGCATAACCTTTATGCATAGGAACTATTCACGTTGGAGACCGAATGAAAGTCCTTCTTTTAACTTAGCTTTACACGGTAAAACTTGAATATTCTCTTATCAAGATCCAATCGAAGGCAAGAATAAGGGAAGAAATAAGTGCACAAATGGTATCGACAAAGTTAATAAGAATATCTCTAACTTATAAAAATAAGTAAAGTTTACAATCCATAAATCATAAAAAAACCCGTTAAGTATGAAATATAAGAAAGAGAATACTTGTGAGTAAGATAGAGTTAGAACCCTCATCTTAAGGTATCATAGCTCTCATTTGCACAAGGCTTGTTTGACACTATTGACTCATTTAGCTTTATCAATCAAGTTGTTAGAGATTAGTGGGTTAGTAGTTAGTTAACCATGCAATAAGAGAGTTAATTAGACATGATAGTAAAAGAGACAACAAGAGAGAAGAAGTAAAGAGAAAGAGTATTACACTAAAACAAGGAGGTAGAAGCAAATGAAAACAAGTAAATAGAAAGAAGAAAGAGAAGTAATTACTTGTATAAGCTTGTCACCCTTCAAATATAACTTTTACACACTCTCTCTCTTTCACTCTAATGGCTAAACTAAAACTAGAAGAAGAAGGAAACAAAATAATTACAACTCCTAAAAATAAAATAACAACAACTCCTAAACTCTGGATATCTCCCTGAAGAATCCCCAAGGAGGGTATTTATAAGCACCAGAGGAAAGGAGGCCAGGGGGACAACCCCTGGCCTGAGACTCTGGCGCGGCCGCGCCAGTATGGCCGCGTTTTCGAGGCTGTACCAGGGCGACGCGCGTAGCGCCGCCTGCTGTGTGCGATCGTGTCGGTTCCCTGTCAGTTGTACTCTCCAGATTCCAGTTTTGTGTCCTCAGTTCTGACAGAATCTCCACCTAAAGTCAATGACTACTTTGTAGGCTTTTAATCACCCATTAAATGGTGATTTAGAGTCTTCTTCTTTATTGCACACCATGAACCTAGGATCATATAAGCAAACCATTATTAGCAGTATTTTATATAAGATAAATGTACAAATATGGTAAAAATTTGCAATATTAAAGGCTAATCACACCCTATACTTATCTTTTTGCTTATCCCGAGCAGAACAAAAACAAGAGAATTATTATACCACTTTCGCAGGTGACGCGATTGCACTGAGCATGTGCAATAAGCCTTTAAACCTCTAAATTTCCCCTAGAGGAGGAGTGTTGCCTCCTAAGGGTTTTCAGCAGATTGCACCCAAAAATTCAATAAATGATGAAAAATGTTAGTTGTCAGCAAACCTCTTTCAAGAAAAAGAACTTTCAATCATCTAAGTAAAAATGACCTAATGATATAAGAATTAGGTTTAACCCTTATAAGTCCTCCTATACTTTAGCCTTCATAAAAGAAATTATGGTTTTCTTTGAATTTAGAAAGGATCTTGTACTTCAAACTCATTCTGTTATTTTGCTTTAGATAGATATGCATAATATGTAATGTGACGTGCTTGGGATTTTTCAACTCAATTTTGAATGTCATTTAATTTTATTAATGTTTATCTATATTTTAATTCTTGGTTTCTTTAGGCTTTCTACTTACTCATGTAACACATATCAAACCGATGACTCCCAAATCAGATGGTTTTAGGGCATTAGGTGGAAAAACACTCTCAGGTCAAATATGCAAGTAGAGTAGGCCACAAAATCAAAATTTACTTATTTATATATATACATATACATATATATATATATATTTGGCGTGAGTAATCATACTTCTTGAGGCATAATTATCCAGCTTTTTATTTTTTCCCCAAAGAGAAGTCCCTAAATCCCAAGCTTGTGTGTGGTTTATGCATATTCTACTAAGGCTAAATAAAAGGTATGAGTTATTTTTCCTGTCCCTCCCCACTCTTAGTCAAACCAATATTTCTTTTTTATTTAGGCTAAAATAAAGATTCCGTTATAAGTTTCCCTTAATTCTTTCAACCTTTGGCATTTTTATAAAAATTATAAAAATTCTTTTTCGTTCAGGAGTTTTTTTTTGGGAAAGAAGAAAGATAAAAGACAGAAAGTTAGCACCCCCACACTTATCTAATGCATTGTCCTCAATGAATGACATATAAAAGCAAATGCAGTAAATAGGGGGAAGAATGATATTACCGCCTCCGCCGACTCGGGCCTGCTGAAGTGCTGAGCCGGCCAAGCGTGAACGCCTGAGGGTCTCCTCGAAACGTTCCAGCCTAGCATCTTGAGTTTCCAGTTATCTCCTTAACCTGATTTGACCCCTAAAAATCTTTTTCATACCCTTCTAGATGGAGGACATTAAAGCAATGGTCGCGGTAGGGGGTGGTTGTTGCCAAAATTGTGGGTCATCTTCCTCATCCATATCTTCTTCTGATGATGATTCAGCGGGAACATCTTCGAGCTAGACAGTAGGTGTCCAGATCGAATGCAGACAGCTATTATAGGCACTGGTGATGCGCTCTTGGGTCACTAGTACTCTATCTTATTCAATAAATTTCGCGTCCGGCAGAAAGTTTCTGTATAGACAGGTGACTAGGACAGGTAAAGAGTATTTCGCACCTCTAGTGCGTTGAAAGTTGGCAATCAGCTGCTGCAAAAGCATGGTGTTGATACAGACCGTATGTTGCCTCGTCATGAGGCTGTGGATAATTTGAAGTGCAGGTCTGTAGAATGAAGTGGTATGATCAATACCCAAAATATTGCGTTGGATCCAATGTCCAACGCAATGAATGTTACGAAACATGATATTTGCTCGAACACCATGATCGAGCTCAGTGCAGCGCACCCCCATCAAAGTCAGATAATCAATCAAAGGTAGGGGTGCAACATGCTGAGGGGGGATGGGACTTGGGTGACCTCTTCAATGGTATCTCGGGTGACCGCAAGGTCCCCGTGATCTAAATGGACAACAAAGTGATCAAGGTCAATAGTTGCAACATCAATTCCCAAATAAAATTGTGTCACTAAGTCCGGGCAAAAATAGGCATCAAGAGTAGTATTATCATAAACCAAGCCATACCATTGCCGCTTCCTAATTTGATCTAAAAACACAGTACCATACTCTTGAACATCATTAAATATTCAGAAAAAATCTTTTTCAGGAAATATGGTATGAGCCATGATGTAGATCTGAAAAATAGAGAGAGTGGGTAAAGAATTGCAAATCTCCCCCGGAAACCTTGGGGACAACCAACCACGGATTTATCCAGAGAACACCAGACAACAAAATCCGAACTAGAGAGGAGATCCGCGATCTACTTGAAAAACTGATGGGAGCAGAGGAAAGCGGCGCGGCTGTCTCTCCTAGACAACCGCGGATCCGCGGCTATACAGGGCCGGGCGCGGCCTTCAGGAGGAGACAGGGGTAGGGGTTTGGAGAGTGATGGCAGGGGCTCTAGCACGGCGCATCTCGCCTCTGCCAAGCCGCGGAAACGCAACAGAATAAGGCTGGGCGCGGCCTTTTGGTCGAGAGAGAGGAGGGGGTTTGGGGAGGGTGGTGTTGGTGAGTTTTCCCTTCAGATCTGAAATACAAGATTGGTTTAGGTTAGTGGAGAGGGGGAGAGGAGGATAAATAAGAGTAGAAAAAAGATGGATTCCAATTTTACCCCTAGGGTAAAGAGGTATTTACAAATATAGGCATCATATGAAAAATTACAAAGAACCCCCATTTACACTTCTATTTTTATGATTATATATATATTTTTTATTTTGTTATTATTTTATTTTTTATTTTTATTATTATTTTTTATTTTATTTGTTGGTGGGTGGATGGCCAGGTCAGGTGTAGGACGGAGCAAAAAGACTCAGCACAATTTCAGCCTGTGACGCAAGCTCAGTGGTAAAAAATGGCTTTAGTCTTTGCCCATTCACTTTGAATTCCGTGTTGCTCTTAAGATCGACAATAACCACAACACCGTGCGGGAAGACGGTGTACACAATGAATAGTCAAGACCAACGAGTTTTAAGCTTCCTCACAAAAATGTGAAGCTCTGAGTTGTAGAGCAGAACCTTGTCTCCTGGGGCAAAGTTTTTCCGGTTGATGATTTGGTTATGAAAAATTTTATTTATGCTTTTTGTAATCCGTGCGTACTCGTAAGCCTCATTCCGTGTCTCCTCTAACTCTAAGATCTGCAATCTCCTTAGTTCACTGGCTCTATTCAGATCAAAATTGATTTGCTTAATGGCCCAAAGGGCTTAGTGTTCTAACTCGACTGGAAGATGACAAGCTTTTTCAAATACGATTCTATAAGGAGACATCCCTAGGACTATCTTAAAGGCGGTTCGGTAAGCTCATAACCTATCGTTTAGCTTGACGGACCATTCCTTTCAATTTTGTCCAACAGTCTTTTTCAAAATGAGCTTGATTTGTCGATTGGTCACTTCGACTTGCCCATTTGTTTGGGGATGATACAGAGTGGATAACTTGTGATTGATGGAATATTTTCGCATCAGAGCTTCAAAAACTCTATTGCAGAAATGCGACCCATTATCACTAATTATCGCTATGGGGGTGTCAAAACGGGAGAAGATATTTCATTGAGAAATTTGACAACCACTCTGTTGTCATTGGTTTTAGTAGGCACAGCTTCTACCCATTTAGAGACGTAATCCACTGCAACCAAGATGAACTGGTTGCCGAAGGAATTTGGGAATGGTCCCATGAAGTCGATATCAAAAATTTCGACTTTGAGAATCGGGTTCAGGGGTATCGTGTACCTTCTCAAATTTTCCCAATCTTCTGACAACTTGCACATGACTTGCAAAAGTGGAATGAGTCTTTGAACAAAGTGGGCCAGTGAAATCCACTTTGTAAGACTTTCTCTGCGGTTTTACAGAGACCAAAATGTCCGCTGCATGCAAGTTCATGGCAAAAACTAAGCACACTCCTCTATTCTTCCTTTGGTATGCATCGTCGAATAACCTGGTCGGGACAATACTTAAAAAGATACGGCTCTTCTCAGAAAAGGTACCGTACTTGGGTAAAGAAATGACACTGGTCTTGCTTTGTCCACTCAGCAGGTATTTGTCTAGTGGCCAGATAATTGACTAAGTCCGCATGCCATGGTTCTTTGAAAATGGCCAGGATGTGCTCGTCTGGGAAATCCTTGTCGATCGGAGCTGGTATGAGAGGTGCATTTGGAATTCGTGACAAATGATCGGCAACCACATTTTCTATACCTCATTTATCCCGAATTTTCAGGTCAAATTATTGAAGCAGAAGGATCCACTGAATCAATCGGGCTTTTGCTTCCTTCTTAGTCATGAGGTATTTCAATGCCGAGTGATCCATGAAAATCACCAATTTTTATCCTAACAAGTAGGGCTGGAACTTTTCTAACGCAAAGACAACGGCCAAGAATTCCTTTAGGTCGTTTTATAATTCTTTGGGCATCATTCAGGGTCCTGCTCGAGTAGTAGATTACGTGTTGCCTGTTGTCGATGCGCTATCAAAGAACAGCGCCGATAGCAAAATTAGAGGCATCGCACATGATTTCAAATGGTTGTGTCCAATCTGGAGCAGAAATAATATCGCAGATACAAGGTCTTGCTTAAGCATCTCCCATGATTTGAAATATACTTCGTTAAAATCAAAGGGCACGTCCTTTGCGAGCAGGTTGGTTAAGGGCCTTGCGATTTTGCTAAAGTCCTTAATAAACTGTCTGTAGAACCCAACATGCTCTAAAAAGGATCTGATATCCTTGATGCTTTTGGGTGGTGGAAGCTTAGTAATCACTTCTACTTTTGCCTTGTCCGCTTTAATTCCTCTCCTAGAGATCCTATGGCCTAAGACAATTCCCTATCTCACCATGAAGTGACATTTCTCCCAGTTCAGGTTAGATTCTTCTCCTTGTATCTTTGCAGAACTAACTCTAGATGATGAAGACATTGATCAAATGAATCTCCGTAGATGGAGAAGTCATCCATAAAAATCTCAAGAAAATGTTCCATCATGTCGGAGAACAAACTGAGCATGCACCGTTGGATGTCGCGGGAGCATTGCATAATCCAAAGGGCATGCGTCAGTAGGTGACGGTTCCGAATGGGCAAGTGAACGTAGTCTTCTCGTGATCTTCTACAGCAATGGGGATCTGGTTGTATCCCGAGTACCCATCCAAGAAACAATAGTACTCATGACCAGCCAAGCATTCAAGCATTTAGTCGATGAAGGGCAGTGGGAAGTGGTCCTTGCGAGTGGCCGCATTTAACTTTCTATAGTCAATACAAATACGAACCTTGGTAGGCAGTCTTATTTGTACGAACTCTTTCTGCTCATTCTCTACCACCATAAAACCAGCTTTCTTGGGGACCGCATGAACCGGGCTAACCCATTGGCTATCAGAAATGGGATAAATGATCCCATTGTCTAATAGTTTTCAAATTTCTGCTTTTACAGCTTCTTACATGAGTGGGTTAAGCCTGCGTTGTGGGTCTCTCCTGGGAATTGCTTCATCGGTCAAGTGAATTCTATGTTGAACTATTGCTGGACTTATCCCCTTGATATCTTTCATTGTCCATCTAATGGCTTCCCTATGTCTCTTCAGAATAGACATCAAGCTGTCCTCTTATTGCTCAGTCAGATGGGATGCTATGATGACTGGCAGGGTTTGTCTTCCGCCCAAGTAGGCATACTTGAGGTATTCAGGTAAGGCTTTTAAGTCTAGGGAAGGTGTTAATTCATTGGAGGTGATATCTGGAATCTCGGTCCTGGCATGGGGTACACTTGGGCTTGATGCCTAGTCTACTGCCGAATCTACGATCTGGTCTAGATTGAAATCCTCAAACTCCAGATCAAACTCACTCTCTGTTTCCATCTCTATGCTCACTTCATGTTCACTGATCAAATTTTCAATGGATTTTACCTCAAAAGTCTGATCATTTATATCCCTGGGCTGTCTTTCAAGATTAAAGACATTGATTTCCTTCGTCATGTCTCCAAAGGTCAATCGCATGGACCTGTTCCTACAGTTGATTATGGCATTAGCTGTAGTAAGGAATGGGCGCCCTAAGATAATCAGATTTTGAGACCGCAGATTTAACACAGGTTGGGTCTTAAGTACAATGAAGTCAACAGGGTAGATGAAATTCCCGACCCGGATAAGGACATCTATGATTTTCCCCTTCGGGATTTTCACAGATTGATCAGCTAACTGAATGGTGACTCAAGTTGCACTCAGCTCGCCCAACCCAAGTTGCTGGTATACTGAGAGAGGTAGCAAGTTGATACTTGCTCCCAGGTCAAGGAGTGCTCTGTTAATTGTTGTTTGTCCTATGGTGCAGGAAATTATGGGACATCCGAGATCTTTGTATTTCACCGGAATGGGACCAGACAGAATTTCGCTTATGTTGGTTGCCAAGAACACTTTCTTGGGCACATTTGTCTTTCACTTCTTTGTACATATATCCTAAAGAAATTTGACATAGGCTGGGACTTATTGGATAGCGTCAAGAAGAGGCACATTCAGTTTGACCTGATTAAACATCTCAAGTATCTTTTTCATGTGCATATTCTTATTATTGTTCCTAAGCCCATTGGGAAAGGGTGCTATAGGCTTATGAACTTGTTCAGCAGCTGCCAAATGTTTGTGGAGCAGATTGGGGGGAGCTATGATTAGTCACATATATTGCATTTACATTGTCACCTTATCATACTTTTTAGCTAATAAATCCTATTAATAAATCTTCTTTTTCTTTATTAAATGTAGGCCCAAGTGCTAAAAGAAAGAAAAGAGAAACAAGCCCAAAAGCCTACCAAATTCTGATTTAATTCAGAATAAATTCGAAATGAAGGAATCAGGGCAAAATCTTGGCATATCAAGAGGTTGAGAAGAATCCTCTCTGAATCAAGCGGTTGAAGCCACACAATCAAAAGCTGTTTCGTCAACATTTAGAGCAAAAACAAGAAAACCAGAAGAAGATACGGGGAATTCACCAAACAGGAGCCCCCACTAATTGGGTGTGGCCACCTGGACACACCAGGGCCGCGGAAACGCGGCCCTAGCCGCGTTTCTGCGGCCAAGTAGTGTCTGTTGGGGGAGCGTTTTCTCCCCAATCTTCCCGGGATCCTCTCCTTCTGGTTTTTCCCTATAAATGCCAGTTTCAACAAAGGAAAAGGGGGCGAAGACTAGGATTAGAATTTGTGTTTATTTTCTAAGGATTTAGGTTCTTTGTTAGCTAGCACAAAAGCTGTATTCTTGTTTTTTTAATTTGTAATCCAGTATCAAAACTTGTGAGAGAGAGGAATTGAGTGCTTGTACCTGAAGATTGAAGTGACATCAATACAAGAGTCAAGTCGCTTTTTCTTCCACTTGTAGTACGGTATGGTTTGCATTATTTCTATGCTTTCTTCTTCGTTTTCCATGGGCAACTAAAACGGTTTTCTGGGCTCGCTATTGTAACTCTCTCTTGTTCTTCTTCTCTTTTATTTTTAAAAGAAAAAGACCCAATGAATCATTTGTATGCCTTACTTAAAGCCTTTCTTTTTGAAAGTGTTCTTGAAGGCACATGAGGATGGGTTTGGATTGTTAAACTCTCTCTTCTTTCATAAACGTCTCTTGAATTGTTTTTACTTCATTCTTGCATCTTTGCACTTGATGATTTAATATTCAATTCTAAATAATTTCTCGAAGAAAAGACTAAACTCTTCCAACCATCTTATGTGCTTTACTTCAAACTTTCTAAAAATCAACTTTAAGTTTTGCCTATGATCACTTTGAGGCACTTAAGATTTTAATAGAAGAATGAACAATTGAGTAGTGAGATAGTGAGCCCAGATTTTCTTCATTATTATAATCAACAAAACAATCTTTGAAGCTTTTTTAATCACCTTCTCCAAAGCCTTTTCAAAAGTTATAATTTCTCATTTAATCATCTTTTTCTTTCCATTCTCTTTTCTATTAAAAAAACGAACACAATTCTTTATTTTTAAACGATTCACCGAAAAGCTTCGATCGCATTCCTCCTCGTGGACACGACCCGTTAGCCACAAGCTACATGGTAAATTCTTAAACTCTTTGATTGTTCTTCCATTTAAGCAATCAATTTTTGGCGCCGTTGCCGGGGAGGGAACGGTGTATTTGTTTTCTAACAAGTTTTGTGTGTTGTTTCAGGGACTTAAAGATTCAGATTTAGCATTCAATCTTTGCAAGAGAAGACTTGCAAATTCTGTGCCCCTACTCTCGAAAGTAGGAAACAGAATTTCAAGAAATTACATTGCAAAAATACTGAAAGTTCATTGGACTACTTAAAACTCTTTTTTGCAGGACATATTGCTCACAAAAATTTAAGTTTTTGTATATTATATTTGAGCTATTTCTGCTATCCACCATCCCTGTTTTAAGCCAACAGTAAAACAATTGTTGAAAAGTTTAAAAAATTGATTAGACGTTTACATTTTAGGCACGAGTCTTTTCAATTCATTTACTTTATTGTTGAAGAGTGCTGGAGCAAGGTACGTACGCATTGCATTCAGAATAGGACTCATCTCTTGGTTGATTTATATCGCTTTGAGTGAATCTTGTTTATCTTGTACACTTGCACAAAATTGATTTTAAGGGCAACACCCAATTGCAAGATAAGGTGGGGATTTAATCACCCTTCCTTAGCCTAAAAATCAGATTCCAAGCACTCATAATCCCAAGCTTTTTAATAAAATCTGATAGACGTTGGCCTTAGGGACATCTCGAACTCACTAGGAGATTATCCTAAAGAGAGAAGGTGTTGAAAATTGACTCCTGCCAAATCAGTGTCTAGGAAGGGGATTAAGGGCCGAAAGCCCGAAGATTGGTGGTTACTTAATTAAGGAACGTCTTTGACGGATAACCTCCCACCAATCTTGCCCTGACCTGGCTGATTAGCTTGTGGTCAAAGTCTACATTCTACCTCCTGTGGACAATCAACCAGTTAAGAGTTGTCTAGGTTAAGGTTACCTTAGACTAGGCTTGGTTAATTACTATTGTTGACTGTTGGTAAAATTGTTTGTGATTGTGTTTGTGTATGCAAGTGTGGTCGAGAGACCCTAATTCATCTAGGTTGACTAGAAACACATCACCACCCAAGTTTGAACCAAGACCAGATCCGGTAATGGCTCAATCAACATCACTGCAGGATAGGTTCTACACCATTAGAACCTCACTTCCATCTTGCATTCTACTTCCATCGGTTGGTGAATACAATTTTGAGCTCAAGCCTCAATTCATCAACACACTCCCCAAGTTTCATGGCTTCGAGTCCGAAGATGCCTACTTCTTCATAAGAGAATTTAAGGAAGTATGTCTAATGATAAAAATCCCACACCTTGTAGACGATGCTATTAGGTTGAGATTTGTCCCTTTCGCACTTAAGGACCTAGCAAAGAAGTGGCTCTACAGCTTAGCGGCCGGTTCTATCACATCCTGGGATGGTTTCATCAAGGTCTTCTTGAAGAAATTCTTCATTAGGAAGATGATCATGCAATTCAAGAAAGAACCTAGTGAACCGTTCTGGAGGTATTTTGAACGCTTTAAGGACCTCCTCGTCCAATGTCCACATGATGGAATAGAGAAATGGCGACAATACCAAACTCTTTATGACGGTTTAGACTATTCCACCAAAACCCTCTTAGAAAATATGTGCCAAGGGGGTTTCTTGCAGAAAGATGAAAATGAAGGATGGGATTTGTATGAAAATCTAGCTGAGAAGACCATCCAATGGAATCTGCTAGTGAGACCTCTAGGAATCCTAACTCAATCTCTTCAAAAGGAGGTCTCCATTCTATCGAATCATCCATCACTAATGAGGCTAAGTTAGCTAACCTAGCTAGATGACTGGAAGCTCTAGAAACGAAAGAACCAAGTCCAGTCAATCAAGTCAGCCCGAACCAATTTCCAACCCTGGGCTGCACTTACTGTCAAGCCATGAATCATGTGTTCGAGGAGTGTCCTGTGTTTCAGGCTCAGTAACCCTACCATGAACCGATGAATGCGGCTTTTTCAAGGCCGAACAACAATCCTTACGCACCAACGTACAATCCCGGCTGGAAAAATCACCCTAATTTCTCATGGAGCCAAAATAACTCTGACCATTCACGATCAAATCACGCTAGCCACTTCCATCATGGTAATAATTCTTCCAATCATCAACCCAACTTCTCCAATTTCCATAATAATTCTCCCAACCATCCACCTAACTTTTCACATTATCAACAGAACTTTCCCAACCAAGCTCCACAATCCTCCTTCCAGAATCCTCAACTAGAAAGGAGAATGACTGACTTTGAAAGAAACATAGAAAGATATATGAAAAACCAAGATTCTCTCATGCAAACGATCCAGAGGTTAGAGGTTCAAATGAGTCAACTAGCCACTCCGCAGAATGAGAGACAGAAGGGTACCTTACCTAGTCAGCCAATAACCAATCCGAGGAATTGTCAACAAGCTCATTTGGCTGAGGATCATTCATTGAATCAATGTAATGCTGTTCATACATTGAGGTCAGGAAAGAGAGTTGATAATCAAGTGTCAACACCAACCAATCCCATTCAGCACAACCAAAATCAAGCATCCACCTCATCTAATCCAAAACCTTCCAATTCTGACGAATCTGAAAAGATAAGTCAGCCAGCCAGGTGCACCAGCCTATAGTACCATCCCCAATAGGCTGAAAAGCAACAAGAAAAATCCTTACATGGATAAGATAATTGAGATATTTAACCAAGTGAAGATAAATGTGTCACTTCTTGATGCCATCCAACAAGTCCCCTCCTATGCTAAGTTTCTTAAGGACATGTGCACCAAGAAGAGAAAGACTAATGCACCAAAAAAGGTCTTCTTAGCCACTAACATTAGTGAGCTACTATCGGGTCCGATCCCTATTAAGTACAAGGATCCAGGTAGTCCCACCATTGCCTGCAAAATAGGACAAGCCGAGATTAGTCGTGCACTTCTTGACTTGGGGGCAAGTATAAACTTGCTTCCATTCTCAGTTTATCAACAACTCGGGTTGGGTAATCTTAGTCCAACTCGAGTCACCATCCAACTGGCTGACCGTTCTGTAAAAGTTCCAAAAGGGGAGATTAATGATGTCCTAATCCGGGTAGGAGAGTTCATTTACCCTGTCGATTTCATAGTTCTGGAGACACAACCTATGTCCAACTCCAATCATAGGGCTGAAACTCCTGTTATCCTAGGGCGACCATTCCTTACTACTGCTAATGCCATCATCAATTGTAGGAATGGGTCTATGAGGTTAACCTTTGGGGACATGACTAGAGAAGTCAATGTCTTCAATCTAGGAAAACAACCCCGCGATATCGAGGACCAAACATTTGAAGTCAACCTAATTGAGAACTTGACAAGTGAACATGGGGAAGAATTGGAATTAGAAACAGAATGTGACTTTGGGTTAGAGTATGACGACTTTAATCTTGATCAGGTTGTAAATTCTATTGTGAATTGGGCCTCAAATCCTATTTCACTAACAATGGAGCCAACAGATTTGACTAGTCCTTCCAGTGAGCCTTCCTCTTCCTTAGAATTGAAAGCCTTACCTGCGCATCTCAAGTACGCCTATCTAGGCGAACAAGAGACCTTTCCTGTCATCATTGCCTCTCATTTAAATGACGGGGAAGAAGAAGATCTGAAAGCTATTCTAAGAAAACATAGGGAAGCCATTGGGTGGACTATGGCTGATATCAAGGGATTAAGTCCAACCATCGTTCAACATCGCATTCATCTCAATGAAAATGCCACCCCTAAAAGAGACCCGCAGCGTAGGTTAAACCCTATAATGCAAGAGGCTATTCATGCCGAAATCATAAAACTCTTAGACAATGGGATAATTTATCCCATTTCTGATACCCAATGGGTCAATCCTATCCATACGGTTCCAAAGAAATCCGGTTTCACCATAGTGGAAAACGAGAACAAAGAGTTGGTTCAAACTTGACTTCCCACGAAGATCCGAGCTTGCATTGACTATAGGAAGCTTAATGCTGCAACTCGTAAGGACCATTTTCCACTTCCCTTCATTGATCAAATGCTTGAACGTTTGGCGGGTCACGAGTATTACTGTTTCTTAGACGGTTACTCGGGGTATAACCAGATCCCTATCGCTCCTGAGGACCAAGAAATGACTACGTTTACATGTCCATTTGGGACATTTGCTTATCGTCAAATGCCCTTCGGCTTATGCAATGCCCCAGCAACGTTTCAACGTTGCATGTTGAGTCTTTTCTCTGATATGGTAGAACGATTCTTAGAGATCTTTATGAATGATTTCTCCATCTACGGAGATTCATCCACTCAATGTCTCCACCATTTAGAACTCATCCTCTAACGTTGTACTGAGAAAAATCTGACACTGAACTGGGAGAAATGCCACTTCATGGTAAAATATAGAATTGTCTTGGGTCATGAAATCTCTAAGAAAGGAATTGAAGTGGATAGAGCCAAAATCGAGGTTATTGCTAAGCTTCCCATGCCCAAATGCGTTAAGGACATTAGATCCTTCTTAGGACATGCTGGTTTCTACTGAAGATTTATCAAGGATTTTAGCAAAATTGCTAGGCCCTTGACTAATCTGTTAACTAAGGATGTGTCCTTCACTTTCGATGCTGACTGCATAAACTCTTGGGAGAAGCTTAAGAGAGAGCTTATTTCTGCACCAATCATATCTGCACCGGATTGGTCTAAGCCATTCGAAATCATGTGCGACGCATCAGATTTTGCCATAGGTGCTGTCTTAGGACAACGCACTGATAACAAGCAGCATGTGATTTACTACTCTAGTAGGACTCTCAACGATGCTCAATTGAACTACACTACTACTGAGAAGGAATTCTTGGTAGTATTGTTTGCCTTAAAGAAATTTTGTCCCTACCTACTAGGGTCCAAAACCACCATTTTCACCGATCATTCTGCGCTTAGGCACCTTATGATGAAGAAGGATGCTAAGGCCCGACTCATTCGTTGGATCCTCCTTCTTCAAGAATTCGATCTTGAGATTCGAGATAAAAAAGGCGCAGAAAATGTCATTGCTGACCATCTCTCACGGATCCCTAATTCTCCATGCAACGAATTACCCATAAATGAGAATTTTCCTGATGAATATCTCTTAGCTATCTCTAGGGAACCTTGGTTTACTGATATAGTGAATTACTTAGTCACAAACCAAACTCCGTCTCATTGGTCCAAAAATGATGTATACCGGTTCTTATCACAAGTCCGGTATTTCTTTTGGGAGGAACCATTTCTTTTCAAGTATTGTTCTGACCAAATTATTAGGAGATGCATTCCCGATGAGGAGATTAAGAGTGTTCTATCTTTTTGTCGTGAACTTGCATGCGGTGGAAACTTTGGTCCCCTCAAGACTGCTGAAAAAGTGCTACAAAGCGGGTTTTATTGGCCCACTTTGTTCAAGGATGCTTATGAATTTTACAATACGTGCTCTAGATGCCAAATGGTAGGAAGGATTTCAAAACGAAATATGATGCCCCTCAACCCAATTCTAGAAATAGAACTCTTTGATGTTTGGGGCATCGACTTTATGGGTCCATTTCCTAATTCATTTGGGAACCCATACATATTGGTTGCTGTGGATTATGTGTCCAAGTGGGTAGAAGCCATTCCTTGTAAAACTAATGATAACAAAGTTGTCATAAAGTTTTTTAAAGAGAATATTTTTTCACGCTTCGGAACCACTCGTGCTATCATCAGTGATAATGGCACTCACTTTTGCAATAGATCTTTTGAAGCTCTTATGCGAAAGTATGCCATAACTCACAAGTTGTCCACACCTTATCATCCTCAAACCAGTGGGCAAGTTGAGATTTCTAATAGACAAGTCAAGCTTATCTTGGAGAAAACTGTGAACCAAAACCGAAAAGATTGGTCCATCAAACTTGTAGATGCTCTATGGACCTACAGGACCGCTTTCAAAATGATTCTAGGAATGTCTCCTTATAGGTTAGTCTATGGCAAACCTTGTCACTTGCCCGTTGAGTTAGAGCACCGAGCCTTATGGGCAATCAAGCAGTTGAATTTCGACTTGACTAAGGCCGGTGACCTTCGGAAATTACAAATTTTCGAGTTAGAGGAATTGAGAAATGAGGCCTATGAAAATGCTAGGATCACTAAAGATAGAGTCAAGATTTTCCATGATAAGCACATCATAAGAAAAACCATTTTCCCTGGAAAAAAAGTCTTACTCTATAATTCTAGGCATCATCTTTTTCCAGGAAAATTGAAATCAAGATGGACTGGGCCATTTGTTGTAAAAACCGTGTTTCCACACGGTGCAGTTGAGATCAGTGACACCAAGAATGGAAATGACTTTAAGGTAAATGGTCAACGCCTTAAACCTTTCTTGGAATCGGTGCCGGTAAATGAAACGGCAATGGGTCTTTTTGACCCAGTGTATCGGAACTTTCCTCCTTTCCATTTTATTTCATGCATTTATACATTTCTTTCATACATTGGGGACAATGCATGAGATAAGTGTGGGGGAGGGTTCTAACATGACTGATATAAAAAAAAGAAAAAATATATATATAAAAAGAAAAAAATATATTAAAAAAAGAGAAAAAAACTTTTTGAAAGGGGTAGAACAATATTTTGATATATTTTTTGTAAGAAATTAAGTCAATTTTAAGGAATAGGAGAATCATAATTAGGATTTCTTACACTTGGTCGAAATAAGATAACTTGTTTGATTTTTAGGGTCAGGAAGAAAATTTGTGAAAGTAATTTAGTCTTGATATTTACCTTGATGACATATGCACACTAAATACACTTACACACTTAGGGTTTAAAAACAGAGACTCTTATGCCTTATAAAAAAATATATTATGAAAAAAAACAAGTCTAATTATTTATTAGCTAGGTGCTTTGCCTAAGCAAGCCTTAGTATTTATGCAAAAGATAATTAGATAAGTTTGAAGAAAAAAATGTGTATATAAAACCTCTGATTAAGCTCGGTATTTATGCCTCATGAAGTATAAGTATTCATGCCTAAAAGGGGTACGTCTTATAAATAAAAACCTTGGTTTCGTGGCCTTGTCTGCTCGAGTGTTTAAGTCCTTAGGGGTGTTTTCTCACCTGGTGCCCTAAAACTGTCCGGTTTGGGTGTCACCGACTGAAGGCTCGTTACATGGGCAGATTAGAAAGCCTAATGAAATTGAGGAATAAAATCCACCAAAAATAAATATAAGGCATAGGAGTTAATATAAAGAACTCTTAGACAACTTCACAGTCACGATGGTGCATACGACTCAGGGTAAATTAATAGACTAGATGAGAAAAATAATTTGACTCCTTACTTTGATTGATGACATATTTTTGAATAAATACTGAGTTTCGGAATGAAAAATTTGATATTCCTATAACTTATAGATTACTTAAAACCTTACAAATATACTTCAAACATTTTCTCCTTTAAAAATACTTTTCGAAAATACTAACTTTTTTCTTTTTCTTTATGGATTTTGTAGGTGCAATCCACTGAAAATCCTTACGAGACAAAACTCGTCCTCTAGGGGTAACCTAGAGGTTTAACGGCTTGTTGCACATGCTCAGTGCAATCGAGTGACCTGCGAAAGTGGTCCAATAACTGATTATAATTAGTCTGATGTTTTGCTCGAGGACGAGCAAAAGATAAGTTTGGGGGGTGTGATTAGTCACATATATTGCATTTACATTGTCACCTTACCATACTTTTTAGCTAATAAATCCTATTAATAAGTCTTCTTTTTCTTTGTTAAATGTAGGCCTAAGTGCTAAAAGAAAGAAAAGAGAAACAAGCCCAAAAGCCCACCAAATTCTAATTTAATTCAGAATAAATTCGAAATGAAGGAATCAGGACAAAATCTTGGCATATCAAGAGGTTAAGAAGAATCCTCCCTGAATCAAGCGGTTGAAGCCACGCAATCAAAAGCTGTTTCGTCAACATTTGGAGCAGAAACAAGAAAACCAGAAGAAGATACGGGGAATTCACCAAACCAGGAGCCCCCACTAATTGGGTGTGGCCACCTGGCCACACCAGGGCTACGGAAACGCGGCCCTAGCTGCGTTTTCGCGACCAAGTAGTGTCTGTTGGGGGAGCGTTTGCTCCCCCAATCTTCCCGGGATCCTCTCCTTCTGGTTTTTCCCTATAAATGCCAGTTTCAACAGAGGAAAAGGGGGCGAAGACTAGGATTAGAATTTGTGTTTATTTTCTAAGGATTTAGGTTCTTTTTAGCTAGCACAAAAGTTGTATTCTTGTTTTTTAATTTGTAGTCCAGTATCAAAACTTGTGAGGGAGCGGAATTGAGTGCTTGTACTTAAAGATTGAAGTGACATCAATACAAGAGTCGAGCCGCGTTTTCTTTCACCTGTAGTGCGGTATGGTTTGCATTATTTCTATGCTTTTTTCTTCGTTTTCCATGGGCAACTAAAACGGTTTTCTGGGCTCGCTATTGTAACTCTCTCTTGTTCTTCTTCTCTTCTGTTTTTAAAAGAAAAAGACCCAATGAATTATTTGTATGCCTTACTTAAAGCCTTTCTTTTTGAAAGTGTTCTTGAAGGCACATGAGGATGGGTTTGGATTGTTAAACTCTCTCTTCTTTCATGAACGTCTCTTGAATTGTTTTTACTTCATTCTTACTTCTTCGCGCTTGATGATTTAATATTCAATTCTATACGATTTCTCGAAGAAAAAACTAAACTCTTCCAACCATCTTATGTGCTTTACTTCAAACTTTCTAAAAGTCAACTTTAAGTTTTGCCTATGATCACTTTGAGGCACTTAAGATTTTAATAGAAGAATGAACAATTGAGTAGTGAGATAGTGAGCCCAGATTTTCTTCATTATTATAATCAACAAAACAATCTTCGAACCTTTTTTAATCACCTTCTCCAGAGCCTTTTCTAAAGTTGCAATTTCTCATTTAATCATCTCTTTCTTTCCATTCTCTTTTCCATTAAAAAACGAACACAATTCTTTATTTTTAAACGATTCACCGAAAAGCTTCCATCACATTCCTCCTCGTGGACACAACCCGTTAGCCACAAGCTACACGGTAAATTCTTAAACTCTTTGATTGTCCTTTCATTTAAGCAATCAAGCTAGCAGATTTGGAAGCAGGAGTAGGATCAATGTGGGAAGGATTTTTCTATTGGTAGACCTGATTGTCCACCTTCTTTCCTGATTGAAGAGTATGAATAACATTGCACTGGTTGATCGAAGGATCTTGAATTTCATATGCTTGATTTGAGTTCTTAGGGTTAACTAGCGGTTGACTAGGTAAAGTACCTTTTGGTCTTTCACTTAGAGAGTTAGCCAATTGACTCATTTGCATTTCCAATCTCGATATAGCCTGTGAATGGTTACCCAATGTTTGTCCTTGATTTTGCATGAAGGCGGTTTGGGACTTCATAAAAGCCTCCATGCTCTCCTCCAATTTACTGAATTTCTTCTCAATTGGTGAACTTTAGTAGGAGGAAGATGGAGCTTGACTGGGAAAATTCGTTGGATGATTGGGATGGTGGAGATGATTGGGGAAATTTGGCCTGGGAGAATTATTTTGGGCCTAAGAGAAATTTAGGTGATTTCTTTAACTGGGATTGTACGTTTGCGAGTAAAGATTATGCGGCAGCTGTAAGTAGGCCGCATTCATGTGTTCCGGCGGCACTTGGTGAGTCTGAAAAACAAGACACTTTTCAAAGACATGGTTTGGTGCCTGACAGTATGAACAACCCAGATTGTGAATTGGTGGTAGGTTGATTTGGTTGACAATGACTAGCTCTTTTATTTCCAGAGCCTCTATTCTCCTCATCAGGGTAGCAATCTTAGCTTCTGTAGCTATAAATGATTCTAAGGATAGGAGCCCTCCTTTTGAAGCTATGGACTGTGAATTCCTTAGTTTTTTTCGAGGTTGGCTCCCATTGCAGGGTTTTCTCAGCTAAATCCTCAAACAAATCCCAACCCTAATTTTCATCCTTTTGTAAGAACCCTCCCTAATACATAATTTCTAATAGGGTTTTCGTTAGATAATCCAAACCATCATAGAGAATCTGGCACTAATGCCATTTCTCTACACCATGATGAGGGCATTGAGTTAGGAGATCTTTGAATCGTTCAAAGTATCTCCAGAACGGTTCATTCTGTTCTTTCCTAAACTGCATGATATTCTTTCTAATGAGGGCAGTCTTGTGAATTGGGTAGAAGTTTTTCAAGAAGGCCTTAACGAAATCATCCCACATTGTAACTGAATCTACAGCCAAACTGTACAACCATTTTTTAGCTAGGTCCTTTAGGGAGAAGGGAATGAAATGTAACCTAACAGCATCGTCTTCTAGCTGGGGAATGCGCATCACGAGACATACTTCTTCAAATTTCCTAAAAAAGAAGTATGCATCTTCCGATTTTAAACCATGAAATTTTGGGAGAGTGTTGATGAACTGGGGCTTTAACTCAAAGTTATTTTTATTTGCCTCAGGAAGTTTTATACAAGATGGTAGTGAGGTTCTGATCAGGTAAAACCTGTCTTGGAGTGACGCAATCACCGGTTCTGGATGCAAGGGTAGAAAAGTGTTCCTAGTTAATCTGGAAGTTATAGAATTTCTCACCCACTCTTGCATACAACACACCACAAACAACGTATAGATAACAAACAATCAAAAAGAATAAAAATAAACAAAAAAAAAGAGAAACAACCACCAAGCCTTAGTCTAAGGTACCTGGACCTAGACGACTCTTAACTGGTCGATTCTCCGGAGGAGGTTGTTATAGGAACTCGACAACAAGCTAATCGGCCAGGAAATGGCAAAACTTGGTGGGAGGTATCTGGGCGTGAGCCGCGAGCCTTAATTATGCCAAACCACGGAGCTTTCGAGGCTTAACCTCTCAATCCACTTTCCTTAGACACCGATTTTGCAGGAGTATAGTTGTTGCAATTCCCACCCTCGGTTAATCTCTTGGTAAGTCCAAGATGTCCCTCGGGCCAACGTCAATCAATTTTTAGTTAAGGCTTGGGTTGTGTGAGTGACTTGGAGATGGTTTTTGGGCTAAGAAAGGGTGATGAAATCCCCACCTTAATTTATTTATTTGGGTTTTGCCCTTAATGTCAATTATGCAAGTGTATAGTATATTCACAACAAGATAACACTCAAAGCGATAAATCACTCCAAAATGTTGATCCTATTCTATATGAATGCACACGTACCTTTTCTCCGGCACTCTTTAATAGAAATTAAAATAAATTGAAATAGACACGTGCCCTAAATCCAATAGTCTAATCCAAATTTCAATTTAGTAACAAAAAATTTCTGTTGAGTTTATTACACATGTATAAGCTGAAGCATTTAAGGGAACAAAAAAAAATTGAGAAAGCAATTTGAGCGATTTTCAGCAACCCTGCAGAAGAGTTTCTATTAGTACTTCAATCGGAAAAGTTCGCTTTCACACGAATTTTCCGAGGGCAAATGAATTCCTCGTGCAATGTCTTTGGCCACCACTCTTACTTCCCGTAGCAATTAGCTCCTTGGTACTTCTCTTACACACAAAAACAAAGAAAAATCTTTAGGACAATAAAGTCGTTCCCTCCCCGGCAACGGCGCCAAAAATTGATTAGCAAAAAGAAAGCACAAAAATAAGTGAAGGAATGTGGATCGATGTTATTGCTTTTGTGATTCTTCCGTGCTAGCAAAGTGACTATACGGGTCATATCCACAAGGAAGAAGAGGGATGAAAGCTTGATGCGGCTTCTTTGTTCAAGGAAAGAGAAAGTTCTTTGTTTCAAATAAGGAATTTGAAAATGAAAATAAATTGGTTTCAAGAATTGTTTAGAATGGCTTGAAGGTTTCTAAAAGTGATTTTTCATAATGGTAAAAACGCATGGCTAACTTTCTATTAAGTGCTCCCCCTAATCCCTAACTTCTTGAAGATGTAGCCTCACGATGGATCATACGCAACCATAACCTTTATGCATAGGAACTATTCACGTTGGAGACTGAATGAAAGTTCTTCCTTTAACTTAGCTTTACACGGTAAAACTTGAACATTCTCTCATCAAGATCCAATAGAAGGCAAGAATAAGGGAAGAAACAAGTGCACAAATGGTATCTACAAAGTTAATAGGAATATCTCTAACTTATAAAAATAAGTAAAGTTTATAATCCATAGATCATTAAAAACCCGTTAAGCATGAAATATAAGAAAGAGAATACTTGTGAGTAAGATAGAGTTAGAACCCTCATCTTAGAATATCATAGCTCTCTTTTGCACAAGGCTTGTTTGACACTATTGACTCATTTGGGTTTATCAATCAAGTTGTTAGAGAGTAGTGGGTTAGTAGTTAGTTAGTCATGCAATAAGAGAGTTATTTAGACATGGAGTAAAAGAGACAACAAGAGAGAAGAAGTAAAGAGAAAGAGTACTACACAAAAATAAGGAGGTAGAAGCAAATGAAAACAACAAGTAAATGGAAAGAAGAAAGAGAAGTAATTACTTGTATAAGCTTGTCACCCTTTAAATACAACTTTTACACACACACACTCTCTCTTTCACTCTAATGGCTAAACTAAAACTAGAAGAAGAAGAAAACAAAATAACTACAACTCCTAAAAACAAAATAACAGCAACTCCTAAACTCTGGATATCTCCCTGAAGAACCCCTAAGGAGGGTATTTACAGGCAACAGGGGAAAAGGGGCCAGGGGGACAACCCTTGGCCCGAGGCTCTGGCGTGGCCGTGAAAACGCGGCCGCGGCTGTTCCGGGGTGGCGCGTGCAGCACCGCCTGCTGTGTGCTGTCGTGTCGGTCCCCTGTCAGTTGTACTCTCTGGATTCCAGTTTTTGAGTCCCCAATTCTGACAGAATCTCCACCTAAAGTCAATAGCTACTTTGTAGGCTTTTAATCACCCATTAAATGGTAACTTAAGGCCTTCTTTTTCATTACACACCATGAACCTAGGATCACACAAGCAAACCATTATTAGCAGTATTTTATATAAGATAAATGTACAGATGTGGTAAAAATTATGCAATATTAAAGACTAATTAATTATCAAGTAAGAGACAAGATGGTTAGTGGTTAGTAGTTAGATTACAATGAGAAGAAAAATTAGCTAAGTATCATGTAGAAGATGGAGAAGATTACAATGGAGAAGAAAGGAGACACCTTTACATAGATTATCACCATCTATTACATCAATCTCTTTCTTTCTCTCTTTGAATCTCTCAGCCCTAATACATGATCTAAAATAGAAATGGAACTACAAAAGAAAAGAAAAGAAAAGAAGAACACCTACACTAACCTACCCTAAAAGAGAGAAAACCTAATCTATTTCTCCATCTGCTTCCGTTTCGGGTCTCTGCAGGGCCTTTTATGGGCGAATAGAGCTTCTAGAAGACGAGATGAGGCCCGTGTCGAAAATCGACGCGTGGCTCGCCAACTTTACCCTAGAAACGAGGCAATTGCCTCATTTTCGTGGCAGAACCAGGGACTTAAGTCCCTGGTTTTGGCGAGTGGTTTCGCCTCGCTTTGGAAACCTTCCAGATATGCTCAGATTCAGTTATTTGGGTCCAGATTTTCGTCAGGCACCCGCCAACGTCTAGATCAATGTATCTTTTAGAAACTCTCTAGTTTTGGCCTTCAAGAAATCCGGATTTAATTACCTAAAAATGGGTTTAATTAAGCTCTTATTACTCCTTTACCCCTAGACTCTTGATTATCTTCAAAAGAGACCAAAACACAGTTAGAAATGATATTTTATTCACAAATCGGTAGAAAAATGTGATGTAATAATGCAGAATTGTAGACTAATCAAATATAAATCAAGCTTAGCATGAAATCAATTTGTGCTAAAAATGTATGGACATTGTAAAATAAACACAATCAAAATCATATATATGTATGTATGATCAGAGCAATATAATATCCATTGATACATGATGCATACATATATAGAAAACATGAGTATACATAAATTAATTTTCATTGAAATCATGTATAACTCATTACTACCTCTCTATTCATGCACATGTTTAAAAGATATACAATAAGGGTACAAAAGGTATGGTCACCCAACCAACTGCCCTTAGATGGCAGGAGTTTTCAAAAATACAATTTGAAATTTTTTTAATATAATTTGAAAACTCTACTAATTGAAGAATAATGAACTAACTTAAAGTAATTTTTAAAATTAGTTCAGAATCCTTCAAGCAAGGAATAAAATAAAAATTTATCTCATGAAAACATGCTCGATAGATAATATTTGACACTTAAAATACATAAGGCACATAAGAACTCATGAACTAAAATCATGAGTAAATAAGATATATAGAGTGTACAAAAAATCATGTTATCAACATATGAATGGAGATAGGCAATGAAGTTCAAACAAAAATAAGCAAATTCCTTTTATCAAAAACATGAAAATTTTCAATTTTCATCAAAACTAAACTTCAAGATATATGTATGCTTTATCAAAACTAAAAGTATACATAGATATCAAAAAACGAGTCTATAATTGAATATAGCATGAATGCAAGTGACTCAAGGATAGACATGTATGCCTATAGTTTTGGACAAAATTAACATATACATGAAGCTAAACACAAAACATGTACAAAAATAAGGAATACACATGTAAATGCAAGAATTATCAAAATAAGGTGATACTAATACATGTAATGAGTACACATGAGCAATAACGCACAAACATAATAATCAAGTGTAGCTGATCACTTGTACAAGTATAAGCACAAGTTTTAATGAAAATTACATTCAAACACGTAATCAAAACATGAAATGCACAAAAAACATAAACAAATATGATCATTAGGGTAAATGCACGTGTTTTTTAAATTAGGATATATATAATAGCTAAACTATAGTGAGAGCATAAAAATATGAATCTATGGGTGTATCTTAAAGACTCTCTATGTATATCACATGTCTAATAAACATTTCATTTAACATAATGAACATGAAAACATGACATGCTAAAATCATCAATAAAGCATGTAAACATAAATACGGAGTTAGAGATAGTTACTAAACCAAAAGAACTAATCTCTAGGTCTCAAATCATGGTGGTCCTCCCACCAAACATCCTTGAAGGTGATGCATCTAATGTAGTATTCATCAAGCTCAAAACGCATCCACCATCAAGGACCCAATACTCTCATGTCGAGTGAGAGCCCACACCTACATCAAATAAAATATGAGTGAATTTTGATACCCATATCTTTTTGGGTTCATGGGGGTTAGCACCGTTTCTAACCCAAAGAAATTTATTTGCAAAATTTGAAGCATGTATTCTATCATAACAAAATTTTGCAAGATGGCCCCTGCGATCACAATGTGTACAAGTATACACTCTAGCATACAAGGTGTCATGTGTGTAAACATGAGATGCATGTGAATCCCGTGATTTGTGTGCATGCATATGTGGAGCATGTTTCTTCTGAAACATGGATTCCAACTGTGTATGGTTTATGGCATATTGGCTCAAAGTGGAGCCCAAACAATCAACATTCTTCTTCAATACACATATATCATTTTCAATAATTGAAGAAGATATAGTGCAAGCAATTTTTTTATCATAAGGAGATGAAGCAATGGATGTATGATAAACATGAGCATCAAAATCATTTTTCAAAGAAACTTTTTCCTTTGAAACTAAATTCAATTCTTTTGAAATTAAAACAATTTATTTTTCAATGAATCATTTTTTTTTACAACAAAATCAAGTTTTGAGGACAAATCCTCATTCTTCTTTAGAACAATATCAAAATTATTTTTATTTTTTAAAATTTTATTTTCTTTTAAAGAAAGATCTAGTCGGGTTTTCAAAGAATCTTTTTCATTTGAATTCTTAACATTTTCTTGTAAAACCAAGTCAATTTTTGAAAACAAATTTTCATTTTCTTTCTTTAAATCTAAACTCTTTTTTTTTCAAAAGTTTATACTTAGAAAGCAAATTTTCACAAAACATAAATAGTTCTTCATTCAAAGCATGGGCATTCATATTTTCATCACATGAAGAACTAGCACTATCATCAAGATGGGTATCCGAATTTACCTCAAGGGAGTCATTTCCTTGAACCATGTAGCACGTTTGGTCGGATTTATTCCTTCTTGGTTCTCTCTCCAAATTGTGTTGAGCTTGTTCCTTAGAAAAGATCAAAGTGTTCCACACTGCAAAAGCGGAATCACAATATGAAACAAAAGAAAGATATTCTTTGCTTAGTGTTTGCTTAAGTGCCTCCAAGGCTTATGCATTAGCCTCAATGTACTTGTCATTAACAAGATAGAATTTCTTGGTAATGGCAAGATAAACATGCAAACTTAGGGCTTTAAGATAGGCACTCATCTTAAATTTTCACATATCGATGTTGAAAACATCATACAAGGGAGGGACAAGAAAATTCATGAGTGTAAACTATATGTGTGCAAAAGCAAATCTAGATTAGGAAATGAGAATCTCACTCCTAGGTTGTTAAACTGAATCCAGGAACGCTAGCTCTGATAGCAATTAAAAGTACACCTAGAGCGGGGTGAATAGGTGTACAAGCTAATCTAGGACAAATGATGCGAAATTTAAAACTTAATTGCAAACACACAACGTGTAACTAAGAGTGAGCCCGAATTTCTCGTGAAGGGCTCTGAAACTACTCCTCTAGATCAAGAGTTAAGGTGCTTTAAAAAGCTCTCTTGGTTGAACACAAGTGTGAGCATGCAAACAATACTAAGTATGTATATGATATGTGCAATGTAAAGTAATGCAAGATATAAGAGAGAGTTGAGAGAAAATGGATCAAACATAAACACAGTGATATGTTTCGAGGTTCGAGCCACTGCTCTACGTCCCCACCTTTACACAGAAGGATTTTCACTATGTCCACACATGACCTTCCACAAAGGGACTGATTGAGTTGGAACCTGCACACAAAATACAGAATTTCAGAACTAAGAATGAAAAGTGCAAATTACTCAATTCTATTGCAATAGCAAGTGGTTATGCGGGTCATGATCCACAAGGAGGGACTAGCGATGAAAGCTTTTTAGTAAGTTCTCTTTTAGGCTATAAAGTATGGTTAAAGTTCTTCTTTAGTTCTTTAAATGAAAAAGGAAAAATTGAGTTAAAGTTGAATTAGCAAGAAGATGGTAGATTAAGAAGATGAAAAAACTAGAAATGATATGTACAAAGAAATGGAAAAGGAATGATAAAAGAAGTGGGAGATTGTGGTGTTCTAAACTACAGAATTAAAAGAAAAGAAAGAAACTAAAAGTTACTTACCCCTTTTGTGCTCATATTCCTTGGATTCGTAGCTACGACTTACCTTGTCTTTGAAAGCAATCAAGCATGGCGTGTAGGATCTTCCCCATTCCAAATCTACACTAAAAATAAAAGGGCAAGCTATACTAGTAAGAGAATGGTTGTTCATCACCATAGGCCATCAAGGGCACTTGCAATGGCGAAGCAGTCTCGAGGCTATCAGATTCACTTGGATTGCAACACATTAGAGGAGAGTAAATGAAAACAAGAGTAAAGAAGAAAAAGTAACTTTGATTCAATTCAAATAACAATGGAAGAAGAGATCACTTATACTGGTGTAACCTGCAGTACAAGCTTTCTCTCATTCCTCCATGAAAGTATCCTCTCCTCTCAGTTACATAAAGAAAATAAAAATTACATGAACGAAAATAAAAATCTAAGTTACAAACTATAAATTAACCTAGGTTCTACTATCTGCTTGGTCCTTTTTCTTTGCCTTTGAGATTGCAGGTATTTATAGAAGAAATGTAGAGGTTAGAGGAGTATGAAGATAGAGAAAGCTGGCTATTTCTGAATTTAAATCCTCCCTTATCTCCTTGATGAGTCAAGTAATTGATGTGGATATTCAGTTCTGATCTGCAATTTATTAGCGTGTTAATTGCTGAATATCACTTATCAAATGACAGAATTAGAAATAGTGA
The DNA here is from genome assembly GCA_038442645.1 of Agave tequilana. NCBI lineage: Eukaryota > Viridiplantae > Streptophyta > Magnoliopsida > Asparagales > Asparagaceae > Agave > Agave tequilana. The sequence goes on along the minus strand of JAVJIF010000185.1, from coordinate 41,507 downwards.
TTAACATAAGTGTTGTAGCTCTGTAAGTCCTCTTTCTGAATCATCTTGAATCATCAGATTTGAAATTCTATAGCGAAAGTTATGATTCAAATACTGAAATATATCCAGTCCGAATCTGAGTTAAACTTGCTTCATCTCATCCGTTGATCTTCTCTCTATCCATTTATCTCTCTGTATTTGATATTATCCTCGATTGATCTTTAGCTAACCAAAATGGATTTATAGAAATCTAAATTTTACTGGTTTTTATTTGGTGTTATCTTTCTGATTTGCTCTGATCTTCAGCTGAACATTTGCCCCAATCCTTGATTTGTTCTAACTAGATCTGGGATCATTCTCAGCTAACCAAATAGATCCAGTTAAATCTGATTTTAACTGGTATTTATTTGTTTTAATTCTTTTTCTCTTCATTATTATCTTCTACAAAATAGACATTTAAGACAAAGGAATTAGTAGATTTATTAAACGATAAATGTAAGAGTGTAATGAAAAGAATGCAAAATATGTATACGATCGCACCCCCACACCTATCTTTTGCTCATCCTCGAGCAAAACAAAAAAACTAAACCAAAGATTATTAGACCACTTTCGCAGGTCACGCGATTGCACTGAGCTTGTGCAACAAGCCGTTAAACCTATAGGTTACCCCTAGAGGACGAGTTTTGTCTCGTGAGGGTTTTCAGCGGATTACACCCACAAAATCCATAAAGAAAGAGAAACAAAGAGTTAGTATTTTCGAAAAGCATTTTGAAAGAGAAAAATATTTGAAATATAATTGTAAGATTTAAGTAATCTATAAGCTATAGGAAAACTGAATTTTTCATTCCTAAACTTAGCTTCTATTCAAAAATTTATTATCAATCAAAGTAAGTGAAAATCACCTAGAGGGGGGGTGAATAGGTGATAATGCTAATCAATGGACAAATTAAAAATTAAGATGTAACATTCACCACACAAGATTCACAAGATGAATGGAAGCAAGTAAATATAGCAATGATGATGATAAGCAAGTAATAAGTGCAAGAATGTAACCAATCGCAAACACAAGGATATGTTATCGAGGTTCGAGCACCCAGCTCTACTCCCCGCCTTCCCCAGAAGGATTCTAGCTACTTCCACTATCACAAAGAAATCACAATTACACCGGAGTACCCAACTCCACAATCTCGATTACAAGCAATTTCTGAGTAGTCAAAAGACCACAAACTCTCTCTTTCAAATGTCTCTTCCCTTACAAAAGGTCTTTAGAGAACAATGAGTAGGAATGAAGCTCTTGTTGTAAGTGAAGAAAGAAAATTAAATCAGAGAGAATTTCAAAACCACTTCAGAAAATGAGAGAGAATTTCAGCACAAAAACCAAGAAACAAAGCTCTTTTGAATGCCTTAAACTTTTAAATTTTTCTTGCAAAAATTGTTGTTGTTGTTGTTGTTAACAAACTCTCCCCAAACACCCCTATTTATAGGAGAGGGCTAGGGTTAAGGGATAATACAGACTTAAGGTTAATTAAGTCATATTAGGTTTGAAATATATCCCTAAATCAAATTTTAAACACAAAAGACAAAATAAAACAGCTCAGAAAAATGCCCGTTACTGTTCAAACGGCTAGTCCGGTCGACTGGCCGGTCGACCGCACGTACAAAAATCTGACCGTTGCAGGCCAGCGTCGACCGCCCGGTCGACCCAAACTAACCGAGAGCAGACTGGGTTACAGTCGGTCGACCGTGCGGTCGACCGCAAAAACGTGCACACTGATACATGTATACCCAGAACTACAGTCGACTGGGCCGGTCGACCGGCCAAACCTGACATAGGTCCGATCGACTGTCCGGTCGACTGGCTCAGGTCAAAAACCAGATTTTGGACAGAAAATTAAAGCGATTTTGATTTTGACAAAAATATTTTTGAACAGGGATTAGTATAAAACACAAATATATATCTGTAGGCAAAATCTAGTATGCAAAATATTTTTGTATAAAATATAAGAAATTATTTTGGATCAAGTATGTGCGCAAAAACGTGTGTGATAGAGCTTCAAACCTATCCACTATTCTTTAACAAACTATAAAACTAAAAACAAAATAATTGAGGACTTCTTGAGCAATCTTCAAGTTTTTGAGCCATGCTATCCTTGCTAGAGCCTTCTTGTTCTATGATCCTTTCTTGATGTGCAATATGCCTTCATAGCTTCATGAACCTAGAAGTTGTTGCAATAGCAAGCAATGGCCTCCAAACATGGTACTTATCCTGAAACTTGTCTTAAGCAAATTCATTAGTACCAAATAGCTCTTATTTGGTTTGTCATCATCAAAACACAAAACAATTGGAGAGTGTAACCTCTTGGGCCAACAATCTCCCCTTTTTGATGATGACAAAACAAATAGGCTATAAACAAAAATATAGGGGAGGAGAAAACTCCCCCTCAAATTATGCTATATGAAAAACACAAGAATTTATTGAAAACAAAAGAAATGCTCTTGATACTAATTGAAACCAATTGAAACAATAATGAAAGTCACATACTAACAAAACACAAGAATTCTCAAAAACGCATGAAAACAAAACAAGACAACAAAAAACATATATAAACTCATATAAACTCATATGGAACCAAGACCATATAAATTTATTTTTGTCCATGTAAACTTATTCTCCCCTTTTTGTCATACATCAAAAAGGGTTATGAAAACATGTCTATTCAATAACACAAACATTAAGTTCTCCACAAATAAACGAGAATCTAGCAAAATCAAGTGGTTTAGTGAAAATATCGGCTAGTTGTAAATCCGTGGAAACATAATCAATATCTATATCTCCTTTCTCAAAATGATCTCTAAGAAAGTGATATTTAATCTCAATGTGCTTGGTCTTACTATGTTGATTTGCATTCTTAGTCATGTGTATAGTACTAGTATTATCACAAAATATTTTTATATGATCAAAATACAAATCAAAATCAAGGAGAGTATGTTTCATCCAAAGGACTTGTGCACAACAAGCCCCCGCGGCAACATACTCCGCCTCGGCGGTTGAGAGTGCTACGGAATTTTGTTTCCTAGAGGACCATGAAACAAGACAATTACCAAGAAATTGACATGTCCCACTAGTACTCTTTCTATCTACTCTACAACCCGCATAGTCGGCATCCGAATAACTCGTCATTGAGAAATCTCCGGTTTTCGGATACCATAGACCCATCCCAATAGTGCCCTTAATATAACGAATAATGCGTTTTACCGCAATAAGATGGGACTCTTTAGGACACGATTGAAATCTAGCACAAAGACACACACTAAACATGATATCCGGCCTACTTGCCGTTAAATATAAAAGACTTCCTATCATGCTTCTATATAATTTAATATCAACATTTTTACCTTGGTCATCTTTATCAAGCTTGGTTGTAGTTGCCATAGGAGTGTTGCAAGTCTTTGAGCCTTCAAGTCCAAACTTCTTTACGAGTTCCTTTGCGTACTTGGCTTGACTTATGAACGTCCCGTTTTGCAATTGCTTGATTTGGAGTCCAAGGAAGAAATTGAGCTCACCCATTGAAGACATTTCAAACTCAAGTTGCATTACCTTTTCAAAATCCTTGCACAAAAGCTCATTAGTAGAACCAAAAATTATATCATCTACATAAATTTGCACAATTAATATATCATTATCAACATGCTTAGTAAATAGAGTTGTGTCTACTTTGCCTTTAACAAAATCATTTGAAATTAGAAAACTAGAAAGCCTTTCATACCAAGCTCTAGGAGCTTGTTTCAATCCATATAAAGCTTTATCAAGTTTAAAAACAAAATCGGGATGAACATGATCAACAAAACCGGGAGGTTGAGAAACATAAACTTCTTCATTAATAAAACCATTCAAAAATGCACTTTTCACATCCATTTGAAAAAGTTTAAAATTTTTGAAAGATGCAAAAGCTAGTGTCATCCGTATGGCTTCAAGCCGTCCTACGGGTGCAAAGGTCTCCTCAAAGTCAATTCCTTCAACTTGAGTGTAACCTTGGGCCACAACCTAGCTTTATTCCTAATGACATTTCCGGACTCATCCATCTTGTTTCTAAAGATCCACTTAGTACCAATTATTGGTCTATCATGGGGCTTAGGAACAAGGTGCCAAACTTGGTTGTGCTCAAATTGATTGAGTTCCTCTTGCATGGCAAGCAACCAATATGGGTCCGTCTCGGCTTCGAGAATGTCTTTGGGTTCAAAATGAGAAATGAAAGCAAAGTTACCACATAGGTCATGGAGTTTGGAGCGTGTTGTGACTCCTTTAGATGCATCACCCAAGATGAGCTCCTTAGGATGATTTGTAGCGTATCTCCAAGCTTTAGGAAGCGGTTGAGAGCTTTCCTCTTTATCCTCTTGAACATCACCAATAGATTCTTGCTTTTCTTCTTGAGCGGGTGAGTCCTTCAAGGATAGTCTCTCCATGTCTTCACCTAATGGTTCAATCTCTACAACATTCTCAACAACCACATTAGATTCTTCAAACTTAACATGCATGGTTTCTTCAATAGTAAGTGAAGATCTATTAAAAACTCTATATGCTTTGCTAGTAGAAGAATATCCAACAAAGATAGCTTCATAAGGCTTAGCATCAAATTTACCCAAATTCTCCTTAGTGTTTAAAACAAAACACTTGCATCCAAAAACTTTAAAATATGCAACATTAGGTTTTCTAGAATGATACATTTCAAACGATGTTTTGGAAGAATTCTTACACACATAAATACGATTTGAAATATAGCATGCGGTGTTTATGGCCTCGGCCCATAAACATTGAGGGAGGTCATATTCACTTATCATTGTCCTAGCCATCTCTTGAAGTGTTCTATTTTTCCTTTCTACAACTCCATTTTGTTGTGGAGTCCTAGGACAAGACATTTCATGCTTTATTCCCTTTTCATCACAATAAGTCATGAAGAGTTGGTTAACAAACTCACCACCTCTATCACTCCTTATTCTCAAAATCGAAAAACCTTTTTCTTTTTCAACCCTTTTTCGAAAGATTTTAAATATGAAAATGTTTGATCTTTACTTTGCAAGAAGAAAACCCAAGTGAAATGTGAAAAATCGTCAACTAAAACAAATGCAAATCTACTACCATTTAAACTCTTAGTTTTAGTTGGTCCAAATAAATCCATATGAATTAATTCTAAAGGCCTACATGATATCCTTGATTGGTTTGAAGGAAGACTTGGTTTGTTTCCCAAGTTGGCACGCACCACAAATGCGGTCTTTCTCAAACTTCAAGCAAGGAATACCCTTCACCAATTCCTTTGAATTAATCCTAGAAATATGTTCAAAAGATGCATGTCCTAATCTTCTATGCCAAAGTCAAGAATTTTCATCAAAAGCATTCAAGCATTTAGTAGAACAATCTAAATTAAGCATGTCAATAATGTAAACATTATTATCACGAAAACCGGTAAGAATACAATCATCGGATTTAACATCAAAAATCTTGCAAGAGGAATCATCAAAAACAACTTTAAGTCCACGATCACAAAGTTGACTAATGCTAAGCAAATTATGTTTTAAACCATCTACTAAAACAACATTCTCTATAATAGGAGATGCACCAATTTGAATGTTACCTATACCGATGATAGTTCCTTTGGAGTCATCCCCGAAGGTGACGGAGCCACCTTCCATGTACCTTGATAGGGTTGTGAAGTTATTGATGTCCCATGTCATGTGTCTTGAACAACCACTATCAAGGTACCACCGCTCCCTACGTCTTGGAGCCTTGGTGTGTACCTACATCAAACAATTTAGGACTTGATTTTGGTACCCACATTTTCTTGGGTCCTAGAGGGTTAGTGCCATGAACCCAAACAAGATTATTGGATCTATTTAATTGATCATAACAAAATTTAGCTAAATGTCCATTTTTACCACAATATGTGCATCTATATACTCTACCATATTTAAAAGCATAATGGGTGTGTGATTTGTGAGCATGAGCATTGTGAGCATGAGAAGTGTTAGGTGTAGAGTGAGCATGAGGAATCTTAGCATGAGATGTGTGCTTTTTAGAAAATTTTTCTTCAAGTTTCTTAGTGTTAAAAGCACAATCTTTCAAAACTTTTTCAAAATCATTTATTTTAGATTTAAAAGAAGAAATTTCATTTTCATCAATCATAGGAGATTTTGCCTTACAAGAAGCCTTGTAGGCATTAAATTCTTCTTGAATAGAAAAGAGATTAGAAGAAATATCATCTTTTTCTTTTGAAACCATAGCAAGTTGATTTTTAAGAAAAGCAACTTCCTTTTGTAATTTAAAACATTCAATCTTTTTATTGTCATAAGTTTCAAAAAATTCAACAAAGGCATGTACAAGAACTTCCTTACTTAGCTCATCATCTTCATCATCATGAGATTGAGGGGTTACCTTAGGAGTGTTTGCCATGAAACACATGTTCGCCGTATCCACCTCTTCTTCGGACTCGCTCTCCGAATCCCACGTTGCCTTGTATGCTTTCTTTTCCTCCGGCTATTTTGGCTTGAAGGAGGAAGTCATCTTCTTCTTAAACTCCGGGCAATCCGCCATGATATGTCCGGGTTTGCGGCAATTGTAGCAAATGATCCTTCTCTCCTCTTTGCCTTCAAATTTCTTCCGGAAGTTGAGCTTGTTCTTCCGGTACAACCTCTTGACATTCCGCACAAGTAGAGTTAGCTCCTCATCATCTTCTTCGTCTTCTTCATCGTCATCATTGGTGGATGAAGTCTTGAAGGCTATGGATTTCTTCTTTGAAGTAGTGGCCTCTTCTCTTGCCTTCTTCTCCATCTCATGGGTCTTTAGGTTCCCAATGAGACTAATGAGGTCCATCTCGTCCTTGTCGTTTAATTCTTTAAGGTGGTGGCCTTTATCTCCCATGAAGACGGAAGAGCCCGAATCACTTTCCGCACCTTTTGATCGTTGGAGATGTCATCACCTAAGGAAGAAAGACCATTAGTAATTTTAGTAAACCTTGTAATCATACTATCAATAGACTCATCATTAATCATTTTAAATGACTCATATTGGGACCTCAAGAGATCTATCTTAGCTCTCTTGACTTGTGAAGTCCCTTCGTGTGTGACCAATAAGTGTTGCCAAATCTCATAGGCGGATTGGCAATGAATTCCCCGTGTAAGGTCATCCTCATTCAAGGCGGTTAATAGGGAGTTTTGGGCCTTAGAGTTAGCCTCATATTCTCTAAAGTTGAAGTCGGTCCAAGTGCTCTCATCACCATCGGGTGCTACATAGGGTTTGGTCAAGGACTTGGCCACTAAGCTACCCAAAGATTGCAAAAATATAGTCATCCTAACCTTCCAAATAGGGAAATTAAGTCCATCAAATTTAGGAGGAGTTTTAATATTATCGGCCATGTTTACTAGTGTATGAATGTATGAATGAAAATGTTGATTAGCAAATTTTAAGGATCTCTCTATGGATGTTAAGCCAAAACCTAGAGTCCAAGCTCTGATACCAATTGAAAATCACCTAGAGGGGGGTGAATAGGTGATAATGCTAATCAATGGACAAATTAAAAATTAAGATGTAACAATCACCACACAAGATTCACAAGATGAATGGAAGCAAGTAAATATAGCAATGATGATGATAAGCAAGTAATAAGTGCAAGAATGTAAACCAATCGCAAACACAAGGATATGTTATCGAGGTTCGAGCACCCAGCTCTACTCCCCGCCTTCCCAGAAGGATTCTAGCTACTTCCACTATCACAAAGAAATCACAATTACACCGGAGTACCCAACTCCACAATCTCGATTACAAGCAATTTCTGAGTAGTCAAAAGGCCACAAACTCTCTCTTTCAAATGTCTCTTCCCTTACAAAAGGTCCTTAGAGAACAATGAGTAGGAATGAAGCTCTTGTTGTAAGTGAAGAAAGAAAATTAAATCAGAGAGAATTTCAAAAACCACTTCAGAAAATGAGAGAGAATTTCAGCACAAAAACCAAGAAACAAAGCTCTTTTGAATGCCTTAAACTTTTAAATTTTTCTTGCAAAAATTGTTGTTGTTGTTGTTAACAAACTCTCCCCAAACACCCCTATTTATAGGAGAGGGCTAGGGTTAAGGGATAATACAGACTTAAGGTTAATTAAGTCATATTAGGTTTGAAATATATCCCTAAATCAAATTTTAAACACAAAAAGACAAAATAAAATAGCTCAGAAAAATGCCCGTTACTGTTCAAACGGCTAGTCCGGTCGACTGGCCGGTCGACCGCACGTACAAAAAATCTGACTGTTGCAGGCCAGCGGTCGACCGCCCGGTCGACCCAAACTAACCGAGAGCAGACTGGGTTACAGTCGGTCGACCGTGCGGTCGACCGCAAAAACATGCACACTGATACATGTATACCCAGAACTACAGTCGACCGGGCCGGTCGACCGGCCAAACCTGACATAGGTCCGGTCGACTGTCCGGTCGACTGGCTCAGGTCAAAAACCAGATTTTGGACAGAAAATTAAAGGGATTTTGATTTTGACAAAAATATTTTTGAACAGGGATTAGTATAAAACACAAATATATATCTGTAGGCAAAATCTAGTATGCAAAATATTTTTGTATAAATATAAGAAATTATTTTGGATCAAGTATGTGCGCAAAAACGTGTGTGATAGAGCTTCAAACCTATCCACTATTCTTTAACAAACTATAAAATTAAAAACAAAATAATTGAGGACTTCTTGAGCAATCTTCAAGTCTTTGAGCCATGTTATCCTTGCTAGAGCCTTCTTCTTCTATGATCCTTTCTTGATGTGCAATATGCCTTCGTAGCTTCATGAACCTAGAAGTTGTTGCAATAGTAAGCAATGGCCTCCAAACATGGTACTTATCCTGAAACTTGTCTTAAGCAAATTCATTTGTACCAAATAGCTCTTATTTGGTTTGTCATCATCAAAACACAAAACAATTGGAGAGTGTAACCTCTTGGGCCAACAGTAAGGAGTCAATTGTACTTCTCATCTAGTCTATTACTTTACCCTAAGTCATATGCACCTTGTGACCGTGAAAATTTTGACTAAGGATTCATTAACTCTAACTCTTATTTCTTATTTATTTATATATATTTTTTGGTGGTATTATTCCTTAGTTCTATTAGGCTTTCTAATCTGCCCATGTAACGAGCCTTTAATCGATGACTCCCAAACCAAACGGTCTTAGGGCACCGGGTGAGAAAACACCCCAAGGACTTAAGATTCAAGCAAACAAGGCCACAAAACTAAGGATTTTATTATATGAACCACTTTTAGGCATGAATACTTATGCTTTATTAGGCATAAATACCTAGCTTAATCAGAGGATTTTTTTAATAGATTTTTTCTCAAACTTATCTAATCATCTTTCGCATAAATACTAAGGCTTACTTAGGCCAAAGCACCTAGCTAATCAATAATTAGATTTGTTCATCTTTCATAGATATATTTTTTTCTTTTTTTTCTTTTTTATAAGACATAAGAATCTTCGTTTTTTGAACCCTAAGTGTGTAAGTGTATGAAGTGTGCATATTTCATTAAGGTAAAGATCAAGACTAAATTACTTTGACAAATTATCTTCTTAACTCTAAAAATCAAATAAATAATCTTATTTTGACCAAGTTTAAGAAATACTAATTTTGATTTTCCTATTCCTTAAAATTGACGTAATTTCTTACAAAAATATGTCAAAATATTGTTTCTATTTTCAAAAAGTTTTTTAAAAGTAAAGAAAATGTTAAAAAAATTTAATTTTTTTAATAAAAAGAAAAACTTAAGTTATGTTAGATCCCTCCCCCACACTTATCTCATGCATTGTCCTCTATATATGAATTAATGTATAGATGCATGAAAAAGAAGAAAGGGAAGGAAAAGTTACCTTAAGGTGGTGGTTCCGGTGGTGATCTGATTGGTCCATGAAATGCGGCCCAATCGAATTTTCGTGGAGTTCGGATGAATCCACCAAAAATCTCTTTTATATAACCCACTAGACTAATGTATATATGAACATTTTTTATTAAAAATTTAACCCCATCTAATTTTCAAATTCCATAATTAATTTCAGAGTCAATTTTGTCAACCGCCTTGTCCCAAATGGAGTGCGAAAAGATAGAATGGTTGACTTGGACTCAGGAAGTACTGAAACTAATACTGACTCAGGAAAGCAACTTAAGTCAAGTAAAGATTCAGTAGTCGAGATTGGCTCAAGAAGTGGGTCCAAATTAAGAAGTTGAAACTCAAGTCCACATTCAGTTTCCCACAATGGAATGTGACTTAATATTGGTAATTCAAGTTTAAGAATGACAAGTGTGGGAATCAAAACTGACTCTAAAATATTACTCAAGTCGGTTAACAAAACAGGAGTCAATATTGATTCGGGAATTTGAACTGGATCACAAATTTGAGAATCTAGGTCACATTTCTCATTGAGTTCAATTTCATAAAAATAAGAACTTGCCAATTTGTCAATAGGACTTTCAAAAGTGTGAAATTGGTCAAGTTCAATATAATGATCATCAAAGATGGGTGATTCAATTTCATGATGAATTGGCACAGGATCCAATGTTGACTCAGGAAAAAGATTGAAATCAGGTGAAGACACCGGAGTCATTATTGAATCAGAAAGTAGAATTGAATCACTAAGTTGAGGTTCAGGATCATAGTCATTCTCAAGTTCTATTTCAGGAAAGGAATAACTTGCCAAACTGTCAATATCATTTTCAAAATTAAAGTTTGGACAAGTTCAAATGATTATGCTGAAATGGAACCTTGTTTTTCAAAACAACATGACTCTTCAGCTCTAACAGAATGGTTAACGACATCAGAACTGGCCAAACGGTAAGAACATAGAGTTTAGACCATCATATCTATGTCATGATTACGAGCGTTTTGAGCCTGAGTCATGGCTTCAAGCATCTTTTCATAGTTGATAGGTTCATCGTTTTGTTGCGATTGGTCTTGAAAAGATAAAGTGTTGTTTTGGAATTGGTGATAAAATTGTGAGTCCATCAGATTTTGTGATTGATGTTTGGACTCACGCATACTCATTTATAAAATTGATGGTTTTCTATTTTGGACTGGTGGAACTGAGAATGAATCTTGGAAATATTGTGGACAAGGTGGATAAGGAGGACAAGTTGGTTGAAAAGTGGACTCGGGGGAGGTGAATCCCCATTGACTCTATGAAGAGTTAAAATTATTCTGGAAATTATGGTTATAAGATTGGGGGCATGGGTTATATTGATTCGGATAAGACCAATCCGGCACACTAAGTTGGTTAAAGTCATGATATGCCGGGTTGGTAATATCCGAAAAAGAGGTTGGTGTGTAATATGGATTACCATTAAAATTAGAAAAATTATTGTTATAAGCCATATCACACAATAAAACACAAACAAAGAAAAACAAACAAACAAATAAGCAAACAAAAAAGAAAAAATTCTAACCTAAGTTAGGGCAGACCTTTGACTAGACGACTCCTAACAGGTTAAACTGTCCATAGGAGGTATAATGCAGACTTTGACCACAAGCTAATCAGCCAGGTCAGGGCAAGATTGGCGAGAGGTTATCCGTTAAAGACGTTCCTTAATTAAGTAACCACTAACCTTCGGGCTTTCGACCCTTAATCCCCTTCCTAAACACTGATTTGACAGGAGTTAAATTCCAACACCTTTGCCCCTTAGGATAATCTGCTAATTGAGTTCGAGATGTCCCTAGGGCCAACGTCTACTCATTTTTAGTTAGGCTTGGGTTAGTGAGTGAGGAGATTGTTTGTGAGTTAAGGGAGGGTAATGACTTCCCCACCTTATCTTGTTTATAGGACAAGCCCTTAGATCAATTTAGTGCAGTGTACAAGAAAAGCAACACTTAAGCAATGTAAACAATCCAAAGTGTTCTTATACTACATGCTATGCACACGTACCTTTGCTCCAGCACTCTTCAACAGTAAATGAAAAATGTAATGAAATAGACACGTGCCTAAATGCAAAGTCTAAATCATTTTTAGCATTTACAATCAACTTTTTACTGTTGTGTTAAAAATGTATATACAGTGAGTCAAATAAGGAGATAAATGCTACAGAAATTCAGATTTTCAATTCAGCCAACCTGCAAAAATACAGGTTAGTAGTTCACTCAGTTTTGCCACTGGAATGTAGCAAATCTGAGGGCTTCTTGGCTCTGCTTTCTTGAGTAGAGTCCAAGGCCACTTATGTGTCCACTGCAGTAAGAATTCCTTGTTATTAAATCTATACAAAAAACAAAGAAGAAAGTTAACCAAAAAATGTAAACTTTTAAAGAGAGTAACTTACCGTCCCTCCCCGGAAACGGCACCAAAATTTGATTGACTTGGAACCTACACACAAAATACAGAATTTCAGAACTAAGAATGAAAAGTGCAAGTTACTCAATTTTACCGCAATAGCAAGTGGCTATGCGGGTCGTGATCTACAAGGAGGGACTAGCGATGGAAGCTTTTAATAAGTTCTCTTTTAGGCTATAAAGTATGGTTAAAGTTCTTCTTTAGTTCTTTAAATGAAAAAGGAAAAATTGAGTTAAAGTTGAATTAGGAAGAAGATGGTAGATTAAGAAGATGGAAAAACTAGAAATGATATGTACAAGGAAATAGAAAAGGAATGATAAAAGAAGTGGTAGATTGTGGTGTTCTAAACTACATAATTAAAAGAAAAGAAAGAAACTAAAAGTTACTTACCCCTTTTGTGCTCATATTCCTTGGATTCGTAGCTACGACTTACCTTGTCTTTGAAGGCAATCAAGCATGGCGTGTAGGATCTTCTCCATTCTCAATCTACACTAAGAATAAAAGGGCAAGCTATACTAGCAAGAGAATGGTTGTTCATCACCATAGGCCATCAAGGGCACTTGCAATGGCGAAGCAGTCTCGAGGCTATCAGATTCACTTGGATTGCAACACATTAGAGGAGAGTAAACGAAAACAAGAGTAAAGAAGAAAAAGTAACTTTGATTCAATTCAAATAATAATGGAAGAAGAGATCACTTACACTGGTTTAACCTGTAGTACAAGCTTGCTCTCATTCCTCCATTAAAGTATCCTCTCCTCTCAGTTACATAAAGAAAATAAAATTACATGAATGAAAATAAAAACCTAAGTTACAAACTATAAATTAACCTAAGTTCTACTATCTGCTTGGTCCTTTTTCTTTGCCTTTGAGGTTGCAGGTATTTATAAAAGAAATGCAGAGGTTAGAGGAGTATGAAGATAGGAAAAGCTGGCTATTTCTGAATTTGAATCCTCCCTTATCTCCAGATTTGATTTGATGTGGATATTCAGTTCTTATCTGCAATTTATTAGCGTGTTAATTGCTGAATATCACTTATCAAATGACAGAATTAGAAATAGTGATAAACATAAATGTTTGTAGCTCTGTAAGTCCTCTTTCTGGATCATCTTGAATCATCAGATTTGAGATTCGGTAGAGAAAGTTATGATTCAAATACTGAAATGTATCCAGTCAGAATCTGAGTCAAACTAGCTTCATCTCATCCGTTGATCTTCTCTCTATCCATTTATCTCTTTGTATTTGATATTATCCTCGATTGATATTTAGCTAACCAAAATGGATCTATAGAAATCTAAAATTTACTGATTTTCATTTGGTGTTATCATTCTGATTTGCTCTGATCTTCAGTGAACATTTGCCCCAATCCTTGATTTGTTCTAACTAGATCTGGCATCATCCTCAGCTAACTAAATAGATCCAGTTAAATCAGATTTTAACTGGTATTTATTTGGTTTAATTCTGTTTCTCTTCATTATTATCTTCTACAAAATAGAAATTTAAGACAAAGGAATTAGCAGATTTATTACACGATAAATGAAAGAGTGTAATAAAAAGAATACAAAATATGTATACGATCAGGGACCTCTACCGAAGAATTACAATACAACACCGGGAGTACACAACTCCTCTCTCTTTCTCATCTACACGAGAGGAAGACGTAAAGCCTAGCACAAAGCCAAGAAA
>JAVJIF010000185.1:0-22500 GCA_038442645.1 Agave tequilana | reverse complement strand
TTGATTAAGAGTAAAGACCAGCAACTGCGACCAAGGTCGCATTGTATTTATTAAGTCTGCGTCCATGGTCGCAGTATTTCAACCAATATATAGTAGTAAAAAATGTAATTCACACAATTAACTTTAGAAAATAGATTTATATATTTAAAAAGAAAAACAAAATACAATTTTTTAACTTCTAATCGTCGTCATCACCATTGTAATCAGATTCGTCGTCAAGAGTCATGATTTCGTCTTCTGTATCGCTTTCGTCTTCTGTCTCTTCCTCCTCTTCAGGTACAGTCTCATCGTCGCTTTCTTCCTCTTCACGTTTGTGTTTTGGTTCATCAATGAACTCCCAGAAAGGTCGTCTGTATCAAGCTCAGATTCTGACCCGTAGCGAGACATTATTTCAGAACTAAACATAAAATCATCATTTGATGATTGGCTTCTTTCCGTTGAAGACGGTGGTGATGGTGAAGACATTGTTTGAATGTATTGGCTTCTTTCCGGTGAAGACGGTGGTGATGGTGAAGATTATTTTTGAATGTATTTTCCGAACAGTGAGAGTAACGAGTTTGAGCAAAAATAACTTAGTATGTTTTTAATCCTTTGCTCATGACCCTTTATATATTTTTAATCCCAGAATTCCAAAAGGTTTAAGCTCTCGGACCACGTGAATATCTCTCAATATATTTTCTATCTTTTCCCAAAAATTGTATACTTCCTAGGTGACTGTTCAGTTATCCAAAACAGTTTAAAAGTTAATACAGTATAATTTTAAATTACTTTGAACTCCAAAACAGTTCATTATTGCGACCATAGTTGCATTGGGAACTGATAAATGATTAAGTAACTGCGACCATGGAATGTTTTTTACTTTTCAATGCTAGAAGTCGCAGTCGTCATATAAAAGGGTATTTTTGTCAATTTGTTTCACGATTGTTTAGGCGGGATTTTTTTGATTTTTTTGGCGCCCACACTCTGCGACCGATGTGTGCCTATATTCAGCCACGTCCCGCAGGCTGAGAAACTCTCTCAGCCTGCAGGCTGAGGTACAGTAAGCCCTATATATATATATATATATATATATATATATATATATATATATATATATATATATATATATATATATATACATATATTATATATATATATGAGTGGAGGTTATTACATTTAAGACCTTCATCTCAAAAAAAACCATACCCACATCTCATAGAATGAGAACTGCGTCTCCCAAGACCAGACCCGCGTCTGATCAAACTGAGCCAGATGCGGAGATCAGATCCGCATTGGAGTGATAATGCGGAGTTGCGTTTGCAGCGGAGAGAGAATATTGGGGATTTGACAAATGGTGATTGATTAGAGGGAAATTAAATGCAAGAGAGGGACGGGGCTGATACCCGCGTCCAGCTAAGGCTGACCCTAGCGCGGGACTGAGGTCCACGTCCAGTACGAGTTGGGTACTCGTCATAAATGAGGAGAGAAAAAAAGTGGTTGGGATATTTATTGTGTGGCTAAGAAGTTTTGAGGAAAATTTGGAGGAAAAGAAAAGAAAAGGGAGAAAGGGGGAAATTATAAGTGAATGAGAAAAATCAGAGAATATAAAATACAAGAAAATATCTGGAAAAAATTCCGGAATCTGAAAACACCGAAAACTCTAAAAAGCCCAGAAAATGAGTTAACTCAGAACAATTTTCAAAATTCTCAAAATAACAAATATTATTTTTAAGGTTCCTGGTGAAATCAAATTTCAAAAATTCATTCTAGTTTTCAAATAAAAATCTTTGAATCAAATGGCGATACCGGCCAACACCGTTTCGGCTGAATTTTGATAAATTTTTAAAATTCCTTAAAAACTCTCAGAAATAAAAACATTATCTTGAGGAACAATATGAAATCGGTTTTTAGAAATTCAATCTGGTTTTAAAAAATAAAAAACCAGAAATCTTCCGGCGATACCCGTCGACACAAAACTGGTCGAACTTCGATAAATTCAGAAAATTCCTAAAAATGTGTTTAGATAGAAAATATAATTTTAAGAAGTAATTTGAAAGCAATATCTAGAAATTCAACTCCGTTTATAAATTAAAAATCTGAGAATCGATCGAGAGCACAGGCCGATGCTGGTTTTGAAGATTTTACATTTAATTTAGAAAATTCTAAAAAATCAAGAAAAATCTAAAATATTGGAAAATGAGATTTGAAACTAAAATTGGTCAAATCTAACTGCTAGAAGGTCAAATCAATTAATACGTTGGGATCGAATCCCCGATTCAGATTCCGGTTGATTTTGAAATCAGGAATCCGGGTTTAAATTCCAAATGATGATATAAACAACTATACAACAACAACAACAACTAAGCCGTTTGTCCCAAGTATTTGGGGCAGGCTACATGAACCAAAAGAGTATTATGCCGGATCGGGCACATGGATCAGTTTTCTCCACTCATTCCTATCGAGCACTATTCCTTTACTTAGACCTTTAGTCTCTATATCTAGTCGTATTACCTCCATCCATGTTTTCTTCGATCTCTCATGCGCTCTTTTAACTTATCCTAAATTAATATGCTCTACTCGCCAGACTAGCGCATCTGTAGGTCTACATCGCACATGACCAAACCACCGTAGGCAGTTTTTCTCTCATCTTCTCTTCTATAGAGGCTACACCTATCTTAGTACGAATATCCTCATTTCTCACCTTATCTCTTCGCATGTTACCACACATCCAACGAAGCATGCGCATCTCTGCTACACTCATCTTCTGGGCATGATGTCTCTTTATAGCCCAATATTCTGTACCATATAACAAAGCTGGCCTAATAGCAGTCCGATAAAACTTTTCCTTCAGTCATAACGGAATGTTATAATCACATAAAACTCCTGTTGCGCTCCTCCATTTCAACCAGCCGGCTTGGATCCTATGGTTGGCATCACTATCGATCTCCACATCCTGTTGAATAATAGAACCCAAATACTTAAAATGACTACTCATCAGTATTTCTTATCCATCTAGTCTCATAATACTATAATCTCGGATTCCCTACTTACTAAATTTACACTCCATATATTCTTTTTTGGCCTATTTAATCTAAAACCTCGAGATTGTAGAGTTTGCCTCCATAACTCTAATTTGGCATTTACCCCAGCTCTCGTCTCATCGACTAGGACAATATCATTAGTAAATAGCATGCACCACGGTATCTTATCCTGAATAGTTCTAGTAAACTCATCCATCATTATGGCAAATAAGAATGGACTCAATGTAGATCCTTGATGCAATCCAATTGTGATAAAAAAATCACTTGTTATGCCTCCACAAGTTCTGACATTTGCCGCTACTCCATCGTACATATCCTTGATTATGTCAATATATTTGATGGGAACTTTCTTTTTCATCAATGTCCACCATAATACCTCTCTTGGCACCTTATCATAAGCTTTTTCTAAATCAATAAGACCATATGCAAATTTCTCTCTCGAAATCGCTCTATAAGTTAACGAAGCAAATGAATAGTCTCTATCGTCGATCACCCCGACATAAACCCAACTGATTCTCTGATATTGTAACATTCTGCCTTATCTTGTGATCAATTACCCTTTCCTAAAGCTTCATAGTGTGACACATGGGTTTTAGTCCATGATAGTTTGAACAACTTTGGATATCACCCTTGTTCTTATAAAGAGGTACTAAGGTATTCTTCCTCCACTCATTTGTCATCTTTTAGTTAGCCAGATCTTGTTAAGAGGTTTATCAGCCATCTCACGCCCACCTCTCCTAAGCATCTCCATACCTCAATAGGAATTCCATCCAGGCCAACAGCTTTCCTTGACTTCATCCTCTTCAAGGCCTCTTTAACTTCAGATTCGCTAATTATATGCATATAATTATGGTTCATATCCTGGCACTGAATGGTAAGGCCATCCAAGTCTTGAGTAGAACTGCCATTAAATAATTTATCAAAATACTCCTCCATCTTTCTTTGATTTCTTCATCTCAAACTAAAAACTTCTGATCCTCATCTTTGACACACCTCACAGTACATAAGTCTCTAGTCTTTTTCTCCCTTATTAGAGCAGTTCTATATATATCCTTTTCCACCTCTTTAGTGTCCAACTTCTCATACACTTCTTTGTACACATTAGCTTTTGCATTCGAACAGCTTTCTTAGCCTCCTTCTTGGATAGCTTATACCTCTCAAAACTCACTCCATCACAATTTTTCTTCAAATCTCTATAAGAGTCTCATTTGATCTTATGACAGCTTTTATCTCTTCATTCCACCATGATGTGTCCTTACATGGTGGAGCACCACTCTATGACTCACCAAGTATATCTTTAGCTACTCTTTTAATGTAGCTAGCAATTTTGTTCCATGTTGTATTGGGATCATCTTGGGCTTTCCAATCTGCTTCATGTACTACTCAATCTATAAAAACTTTTTGGTTACCTTCTTTTTATCGCCACCACTTAATCTTAGGATCTAACTTACGTTTAATCTTTCTAAATCTCCTTCTAATCTGAACATCTAAAATTAAAATTTATGTTGGGTTACTACACTCACCCGGTACTACCTTACAATCATACAACAACCTCTATCTACCTTTCTAGTTAAAAAGAAATCTATTTGGCTCGCACTTGATCCACTTCTAAAAATGATCAAGTGAGACTCTCTCTTCTTAAACCAAGTATTCGCTAAGATCAAATCATATAACAAAGCAAAATTTAGAATTGAGTTACCTGGTTCATTTCTTTCCCCAAAATCAAATCCTTCATGTACATTATCAAACTCATAACGACTAGTTCCTACATGCCCATTGAGGTCACCACCTATGAAAAGATTTTCTCTACTAGGTATGCCTTGCACATTCTCAACGAAATCCTCCCAAAATTGACGCTTACTTGACTCATCAAGTCCTACTTGTGGTGCATAGACACTAATAATATTAAAAATCTCGCTACCTAAAATAAGTTTAACTAATAAAATCCTATCACCCTTTCTCCTAACCTTCACTACATTCTCAAGTAATTGTTTATCTATAATCACACCCACCCCGTTACGATTTCTATCTTTACCAGTATATCAAAGTATATACCCCAAGACTCTATAATTCTAGTTTTTTCACCTACCCACTTAGTTTCCTGCACACATAAAATAGTAACATTCCGTCTAACCATAATATCAACTAACTCTGCTAATCTACCTGTGAGAGAACCAATATTCCATGATGCTAACTTAATCCTATATTCATGAGCTACTTTTTTTATACTCACCCGCTCATAAAAGTGTGGGAACCCTAACTTATTTGACACCACATCCAGGCGCCAATGTGGCGCGTCATTTCTGGACGATGACCTAATAACCCTTGCTCATATTTCACTATACCCGAGCTTCGATGTAGCACGTTGCTCAGTAGGGGGACGCCCCAACGATAAACAATTATAAAACAAAAATAAATATGAAGAAAAATTGAAAGAATATGATCAAAAAATCAGAACACATTTCTAAGTACGTATTCTGGGAACGGGGTGTTACATTTTATTTCTTTGTATAAACTTTATTTTTCATTTTTCCAAATCACCATCTTCTCCAATCTACCACTTTCATAAATTAACATAGCCATTTTCCTTTTCTTTATAAAAGCAAAGAAGAATTTTTAACCATTTTTAGTGAACTTACAAGAGATTTACAACACGTTTCCATCGCAAGTTCCTCCTTGCGGACTATAACCTGCATAGCCACTTGCTATCATAGTAGAATTGAGTACCTTGCACTTCTATTCTTCATTTCTAAAATTTTGTATTTTTTGTGCAGGTAAAACCTCAATCATGGCGTAGTATCAGGCTGAACGCGGGGGTCAAGTTTCTGAAGTGAAACGTAGATCGCACGTTTAGAGGCAACTAGAGGTTGAACACGAGCCTCGCATCTTGGCGTTAGGACGCGCTGTTCATTCACCAGTGACTGCTGCGTCTCAATTCGAGCATCGCATTTTGAAGTAGAGGCGCACAACTTACTTCCCAGAGACTACCACGTTTGAATGCAAGCATCACGTTTTGAAGCAAAAATGCAAGGCTGATTGCAAGTATCTTGTTTAGTGCAAACCACATTGTCTTCAGCTTCTGCTTGTTGAAAGCGAGTTTAATGTCTTCATCGACGATCAACATTCCACTTGGCTTGTAGGAGTCATTGCAAACCCCCTACAAACTGAGTTTGCTGAGTCTCGGGAGGAGTTTGATAATGAGATTGGTCTCTGCCATTGTATTAGCCTTGAGCCGCAACCCTGATCTTGCGGGTCTCCTTGGAAACTTCATCACAAGCCGTGTTGGCTCCAAGGGAGGTTACTT
This sequence comes from Agave tequilana, assembly GCA_038442645.1. Classification (NCBI taxonomy): domain Eukaryota; kingdom Viridiplantae; phylum Streptophyta; class Magnoliopsida; order Asparagales; family Asparagaceae; genus Agave; species Agave tequilana. The sequence continues at coordinate 16,176 of JAVJIF010000185.1, read as the reverse complement.
GAAGGTCAAGAGAGGTTGAACCGATTGCTTTATCAAAAGCGTACGGTTAGCTTCCAAAGAAGCTCTTCTTTATGAAGCCTCCAAAAAGACCTGAGAACGAGTCTTGCTTGAGACATTACGGTACTGCCGCATGGATTTAGGGCTAATAAAGCCCAAGAAGAGAAGTTATTCAAACTTCTCTTGGTCGAATTCGACGACGACGAGCTTCGATAGTTGATCCGAGAAGCTTGAGGTCGACTTGCGCTACAGCCTTCTCGTCAGTAGAGAATAAATTTCTCAACGGAGTCGCCATCTTCTGCTGGATCAGAAAATTTAAAGCGTGTAAAAATCTTGTTGCAAAAGAGAGTTACAATGGATCAAAATCCAATTACAGAAGAGGAAAGAACAATTGAATCTCCCTTTTATTTAGTGTCGAGTTCTTAATGTAGTGGTGGAGAGCGATTTTTGTTCTCTCTTGACGAGCCGAACCGGAGCCGGGTCTTTGGATCTTCTTGCTCTCGTTGAAAGCACACTGGTAAGTATAAAACCTTAATTAATAGTTGAAATCTCAAAGAGGTTGAACTTATACTCAGCAAGTTAGAAAGAGTATTCTTTTTTCCTCTCTTCCACACGATGTATGTTCAGCAGCATTGTGCTCAGCTTTACCTTCTGTGGTTATCCAGCTTCAGGACTCAAGTATCAAGCATATCTCTTTACCCTCAACCTCCTAGGGGCTCATCCTCTAACTATTCATAACTATTTATAGAGAATTTTTGAGGTATAACTGACCCCTTAAATCTCTCCATAACTCCCCGTTAAGAGGAGAAAACGTGAGTGTAATTAACCCAATTATTTTTGTCTATTACAGCTGAAATGTGGGTGTCGCGTTGGACACGAACCTCACTTTGGAGTTGAAACGCAGAGCTAGACAGGCTTGCGTTTAGTGTTGAAACGCAGAGCTAGACAGGCTTGCATTTTGAAGTTGAAAACACGACCCTGGTTGAGATCCGCATTTTGAAGCAATAAAGCGACCTCGCGTTTGTTAAAGAACGCGACCTTCGCGTTTGTCACAGAACGCTATCAATGTGTTGATGATAAAGTGCGACATTCACGTTTGGGTTGAAACGCAACCCTCGCGTTTGATCTGAGGTTCGCGTTTTTGAGGCTTTGTCTTCAGTGTTTTATAGACAGCCTACATAACTAGTCTGAGCATTGGTCGACTATACATTTGACTAATCTATCTTGGTTGTTTCTTTTACTCCAAGCTATCGTTTTCTCTAATCAGATTGAATCTTCTTGGACCACCATCTCCTCTTAAAAATAAGGCAAAGTTCTAACATTGCTTGTGGACAAACAAGCTTTTTGGCTCCTTGCCTAATCTACGAGTCATCGACCAGTCATATCTTTGATCAATATGACGATTCCCTACACTTGTTGCATCTGCTAACTACATCATCCTAAGTTATTGGTTTGGGTTAATCTATAACCAGTTGACGAGTATCAACTGACTTACCCATCTATGAGCAATACAATTGTCCTTGTACATGATGTTATTTTGCTATCCCTTGCTCATTTTACTCCACACTTAAGTCGAATCAACACTCGAACTGTCTCTTATTTAACATTACCTTGAGAAGAACCTTCAACCTATGAGGCTTTTAGTGGATCTTGATGCACGACAATCACCAAGCTTTATAATCTTTATCTTGCTTTTGTACCGACTACAGCCACCTTTCAGGGAAGAATTGCCTTAAATCTGATGATTGTACATTTAAAAGATTGATACATTTAAGTTTTACTCTTGACACACTCATTTGACTGATTGCACTTGCTTATTTTTTTTCTTTTCACTATGTTCTTGGAAACTATGACATCAGTTGTTTCTGACAGGACTGGGATATGAGTACATATCTGTAAACCTTTCTAAGAATAAGCAGTCAAGTCCATGTTAGTGACAAATTATTCTGCATATATTATTATCAAATTTCTGATTTTTGGCTATTCTAATTAATGTATATTCGTATTCATAAATTTTATTCTCATCTTATATGGAATTACAAATAACATTATTTCATATATATAGTAGGGACTCTATGTCCATATTTGATTAACAAACTCCCATGCTTAAATTGTAGAGTCTGAGAAAGTAATCCAATCAAATGTGTTCCGGCATTGGTGGAAGGAGATTTTGCAGTTGCTGACTCTTTTGCCATAATTCTGGTCCGTGGGTGGCAGTTCTTCCCTTAAGACTTGATATGATTCTTGGTTCCTTTAAATCTTGTTTTCTTCTGATGACATACATTCTGGTTCCATTTGCTGTGGTTTGGAACAGTATTTGGAGGAGTCCTCTAGATCTTAAGAAGAAAATCCTAAACATCCAGGTCAGGGTGCAACTTATTCTTAGTTGAATGGTGTTATCATTGTTTGCAACAAGTAGCAATTTTTGAATCTCCTTTTCTCTGCAGAGTGAAGATCTTGTTCTTGTAAGTGTTGATAATTTTAGAATAATTTCGAAATTATAGATGAAAACAAGTCATGCACGGGCCTTGAGTTGCTTGGAGGGCCTCAAGGGAGGTCTATATTTGACTTATTTCCAACAAGTTAAAAATTAATCTTTAATACATTCTTATAATCTTCAATACATTCTTAAATTGTGTACAATCTTTTGTCTACATGCCATTCTTTCTTTTTCTTCTTCTTTTTGTAAGAAAATCTACTTGGCTTTGTCATTTTCTTTTGACTGAGGAAGAATTACTTCTGGGCCTGTGCTCCAAAAAAGTTCTTTACATTTGTCTTTTAGAAGCACCCTGAACTTCTATATGACAATTTTGTTATTGTAGACAGCGGGCATTATCAGTTAAGTATTCATCCTCTTTCAAATCTTCATGCCTTGGTGAGTAAAACACTATAGCTTCTGCTTTACATATTCTATTTATTTGATAATGTCAATACTAGTATATTTCTATAATCTTGTTGAAAATTTTGGGCTTTATTGTGAAATCCATGGGGAGCAAAATGTCAACCTTGATGTGCATGGGCTCAGTCTCATATTGTCAAAGGCTTTACAGGTTGTCTTTTGTACGTGTGAAAATTAATTTTCTTCTAAAATCATTTAAAGCAATTCGTAACAATTAACATGATAGTTTCTCTAGAACATTCATTACATTTATACACTAAGCCTGCTGGAGCTCACGGTGGAATACTGCACTATCCAATAACCTCAATGGAAAAAAGAAGAAAATTGGTAAATATAGAAAAAAGTAGTAATATGAATTCTTTTAGGAGAGGAAAATCATGAAAGAAGAGCTAACTTGTTATCTATACATACAGTATGACAGGAAAGAGGTGCAAACCTCAATTTTATTAGTGTATAAGACATCGCCAATGTATAGGAGCAAGTATTGCCACCATAGATGAGAATGCCATGGAAGAATTCTTGTTTTTCCCCTAAAAAGTTAAGAACTTTTTTTCAGCTAAGTGATGAGAAACTCTCTCCTCACATTTCATTGAAAACTTAACCAAATATAATATCAAATACTACTAAAATGAGCATCTAAAATAACATAAATTCTCCTCTTAAACAAAAAGAGTCTCATATATGACGTGCGATGGAATTCAAAATCTGCATGCTTTAATAAGACCCTCAAAAAGGAGTAAGGCCATCACCCATGTATATTCTAATAAATAAGTTTGTAGTAATATACTTCTTTAAGCTCTGAAACTAATGGTGGTTCATACATAAATTTCTTTTGAGTGGAAGGAGAAATGTTCACCTGTAGTGACTTATGAAGAATCAGTAGTCTAATAACTAGGGATCACATGGTATTTTCAGTACACAAGTATCTAATGACGGCAAACTGTATGCCAGACTATTTTGATATGGTTGGTTCCTCTATGAAATCTGCAAGCAATCTAGGTAACCATTCGAGTCTTCACAAAAGAGAAGGATAATGAATAAGCATGCTCATATCTGTAAGGAAATGTTGCAACCAAAGAATCTTTATATAATGTGACCATGGCACGATAATCTGCTTCAGACATTGAACTATGTCTTTGATACAAAGCACTGTTTGGTAGATACTTATAATGAATGCAAGTGCCTCTTGATTTTCAGTCTGCTGGTTTTCATTTTCTGCTTTATGTATCATAGTACTCCCAACACTACTTTATGAATTTATTTTAGATTATCAAGTTTTCCTAATTGATGTGCATACACTTCTGTTCATTTGATTTCCTATTTACTTGTGATTCAATGCTTGAAATACTGTTGAAAAGCTCATCTGGAAGATATAATACAGGGGATGAAGTCCAATTGGTCTGTTTTCTCCTCTTGCTGTGTGATTCTTCTCTCTTTTCTTTGATGTATAGGTGCAGTCCCTTTCAATTTTCTCATAAAGTTTGCCCTTAGCAAGATGAACCTCAACATTTTCATTTTTCAATTTTCTTTTATTGTAACTCTTTAACATTACAGTCGTTGAAAGTATATGTATCTCTTCTTTGTCCATAGCACACATATATTACATTCATACTTATCCAAATGATCCTACTGAGTTTGAATACTCCTACGCATGGTTCAAAATCTCGAATCGGTTATCGATATCAGTCAATAGTTTTTAGTATAAATATCATGAATATCGGCCGTCAATATTGGAAAAATCGGCCATATAGACCCCGGTATCGGTCGATATTATAGGGTTAATATCATATCGGGTACCTCAAAACCCAATATGGCCGATATTTGAAATCATGCTCCTATGTATACCACCAAAATTTCGATTTGATTAAGTCTACGCCCTTTGTACTGCATACCCTTCAAAATTGTGTACTGTGTATCCATATCCATACCAGGAACCAAAGTGTACCACGAATATGGTAACATTGCCCAAATAAGTTTGACCGGTAAAATAATAGTTTACTTGGGTATCCTCAGGGTTTGAGTGCACCTTCTAGACAGTTAAGATTGATTTGGAAGAAAAAAAGAAGAGCTTTAAGAGGCCTAAATACCTTTGATTATATATATATTATATATATATATATATATTAATATAATTATATATATATATATATTATATATATATATAGTGAGTTGATCCCCTAAGAACGGTTCTCACGAATTCATATGAGAACTTTCATGTGGGACGTCGGATTTGATAGAGATCTAGTTTTATTTGATTTGATCTATCAGATCCGACGACCCACGTGAAAGTTCTCACAGAAATCCGTGAGAACCGTTCTTAGAGGATCAGCTCCCATATATATATTATATATTATATTATATATATATATATTATATATATATATATATATATATATATATATATATATTATATATATATATATATATATATATATATAGAGAGAGAGAGAGAGAGAGAGAGAGAGCGGGGGGGGAGAGAGACTTGTGTCATTCTGGAAGGATTGAGGCTGAATTCTTCCCAGTCGAATACCACCCTACGACATCCAAATGCAAGATCCACTCTGTTGAACTTGATCTACATTATTTCAAGTAATAAAAATAAAAAATCATGTATTTGAATACTTTTTGCCAATCCATCAAGTAGACACAAAATGAACAGTCAAAATAGTGAGTGAGTTAGTTTAACGGTGCAGAATATTTAAAATCTAATAAAATTGGTAGTGAGGGGTTATTAAGTGTTTTGATTATGATGAAATGATCGGATCGAAAATTTGTATGTCTAAAGGCATAGATCTAAGTAATATGCTATTTTCGGACGTCTATTTTGCGCCTACTTGATGGATGGGCAAAAAGAATTCAAAATACATGATTTTTTATTTTAGTTACTTGAAATAATTTAAATCAACTTCAACGGAGTGGATCTTGCATTCGAATGTCATAGGGTTGTATTTGAGTAGGAAGGATTCGGCCTCAAATCCTTCTGGATTGACACAAGTCCATCTCTCTCTCTCTCTCTCTATATATATATATATATATATTATATATATATATATATATATAGGGAGCTGATCCTCTAAGAACGGTTCTCACGGATTTCTGTGAGAACTTTCACGGGGGCCGTCGGATCTGATAGATCAAATCAAATAAAACTAGATCTCTATCAGATCCGACGGCCCACGTGAAAGTTCTCACATGAATTCGTGAGAACCGTTCTTAGGGATCAACTCACTATATATATAATATATATATATATATATATATATATATATATATATATATATATATATATATATATATATAGAGAGGAGAGAGAGAGAGAGAGAGAAATGTAAATCAGCTGACATAGGAGGTAACTCCCTCCTATGTCGCACTCAAAAATCGTATTTTTCGAGTGAATTTTCAAGATCCGACCGCACATTATCATCTTCGTATTCTAAGATATACATATATAAAAATCAAGTGATTTGAAGTTCATTTACTTATTGATCTAATCGTTCCATTTTGTTCTATTGTTAAAAGACCGTTATGTTTGAACCCAAAAAAATAGAGTAAACAAACTTCAAATCACTTGATTTTTTATATGTATATATCTTAAAATATGAAGATGATAATGTGCGGTCGGATCTTCAAAATTCACTCGGGAAATGAATTTAAGTGCGACATAGGAGGGAGTTGCGTCCTGTGTCAGCTGATTTACATTTCTCTCATATATATATATATATATATATATATATATATATATATATATATATATATATATAGGGGTTACTGTACCTCAATTGATGGCTGAGAGAGTTTCTCAGCCGGCGGGACGTGGCAACATAATAGCCACGAACTTATCATTAATTTTTTGCGGACAAAAACCTGAGAAATCCCACCTAAATTACTCTCAGTCACCTCAACTTTGTATTTGACGAAAATACCCTCCTTCACAACTTTTTACCTTATGTAAAACATTTCCTTTCAAAAAATTACAGATTTAAAATTTCACCTGATCATTCTGAAGAGATTAGTTCTATTGTTTCACAAATTTGTTCCGTTTTTTAAAAATATATTTGCTACATATGGCGCCAAAGAAATCATCCGCCGAAAAAGGTAATGGTGAACAAAATCAAATTTTTTTTAGGGTTTGTGGATTTTAATAGTTATAATTTTTTCCAGATTTGAGAGAGTTTCTGTCACTTTTTTTTGAAAACTTGGGACCATGGTCGCAAATAAGAGAGAGATTCTAAAACTTGAGATCATGAATAAATTTTTAAATTTATAAATTTTGTAAACACAGCGACAAAGGTCCAATTTTTTTTCAAGTTTTTCATTTCCTTCTATTTCTACCATGGTCGCAATTGTTTGGAAAAAGCGATGTAAATGTATGCGACCTTGCTCATAGTGTTTTAACAAAAAAAAATTTCATACACTTTTTATCGACCTGGGTCGCAGTTGTTAAACTTAGAGTTGCAGATGTGTGCGACTTAGATCGTAGCGTTTTAAAATTTATTATTTTTTTTTGACTTTGCGTTGTAGATGAATGCGACCTTGGTCGCAGTATATGAAACATCCTTTGTTTTTTATTCCCTATTTTGACGACCTGGATGGCAGTTGTTTAATTTGTGGTTTAGATGTTTTCTACTTCGGTCGAAGTTTTTTTACAAATCATTTGTTTTACTTTCCCTTTTTCTGACGACATGGGTCGCAGTTGTTTCAATCTGCGTTGTAGAGTTATGCGACCTTCGTCGCAGTATATTAAACGTCATTTATTTTTCATTCGCTTCTCTGTCGACCTGGGTCGCAGTTATTTATTTGCACTGTAGATGTATGCGACCTTGGTCGCAGTGTTTTAAAAATAATTTTTTTTTATATTCCTTTTATTTTTAAATAATCATTAAACTAAAGTTTTTAATGTTTCTTCATATATAGGTAAACAACAACTGAAGGTTCGTCCTCTGAGATCGAGCCTAAAACCTATGTGCGAGTTCATTAAGAAATTCAAAAAGTACATTCAGGGCGATTTCGTAGATGCCATCAAGAAGACCCCATTTGGCCTAATCTTCATGGCCTTCTACAATGAGGAATTTGGGGGTGAAAAGGGTCTAAAAGCAAACATTACTGTACTGAGAATTTTAGACCAGTATGATAGGGATACAAGGATCTTTAGAATGGGGGCAAACAAGTTGAGTTAACAGTGGAGGATGTTGCCCTAACTTTTGGTCTACCTATCATTGGGGCGGATTTTATTATGAATAAGATATGTACAATGAAGAACAGAGGGGTTATAAACATTATTTCCCTAATATAAAGAAGATCACAAAATTATCTATTGAAGTTGGATGATCTTCTGGTAAAGAAAAGAAGGGAGTGAATTAGATGTGACCAAGGATGAACAGCTTGAGCAGCAAATGACTTTAAATGAAATTATAAGGACATACAAAGACTTGCAGCTCAAGACTTTACTACAATAATCATCCTATACATGTCGGCCACTTTATTCTTTTCTGACAGTAAATGCACGGTGCCGTGTGTATATTGTGAAACAGATTGCCAATATGCAGGTGATGAGGATAATATGCTGGGCTAAAACTGTTTGACAATTCCTGATTGAGTCAATGGACATCTTCAGGCACACCACGTACGAGCTGCAAGGATGCTCCGTGTAAATTATTGTAAGTATGAATATAAAATTTGCCAACATTGTCTGAAATTTCCCGATATCTTGTGAATATTTGTGTAAACTAATTTAACTATGCATGTGAGAGGGCTCTTATTTTTGAGCCGAGATCTGGTATGGAGGACAAAACCCCACGCGCAATAAGATGGGACCTCCAAAACATTAGCAGATCTCTACTTGAAGTTGATCTAAATGAGCTTGACCACATATCTTAAGTTTTAAAATATTAAATATCATATACTGTTGATTAAAATTTTATACATTTAAATGGGACCTCGGTTGCAGTTCTTTTTATTTGCCGTACAAATGTGTCCGACCATGGTCGCATTCTCTTGATAAATACCGTATACATAAACTGCGACCATGGTCGCAGTCTTGAGCTGCAAGTCTTCGCAAATTATTTTATGTGCAGTACAAATGTGTGCGACCATGGTCGCATTCTCTTGATAAATACCGTATACATAACTGCGACCATGGTCGCAGTCTTGAGCTACAGTCTTCGCAATTCATTTATTGTGCAGGACAAATAAACTGCGACTATGGTCGCATTCTTATCATGAATAGTTGTAAATAACTGCGACCATGGTCGCAGTTAAATATTTCATTGTTTTGTTTTTAAGTTATTTTTTTCAGATTTTGTGTCGAATGGCCAACATCTCTAATGATGAAAGAAATATGGTTGGCCTTCCTGTTTGTAACGCCCCGATCCCACGGATACGGGGACGTCACTGCAACGCATATACGTAGGTCAGAAGGTGCCCCCACGTATATACGCTAAGCATTAAGTACAACAAGTATCAGAGTACAACACAAAGCGTGGTATATTCATATGCCAACTTACAAGATACAAATACAAGGTTATACAAGTTATGATAAGCAACATCACTTTACAAGTGTCTTTTTATCACAACCCAAGTCCAAAAGGAACGATTTACAACCAGAAACACAAAATGCTCACGTAATGGATGGAGATCCCGTGAACCAAAAGGAAGAGTCGGGCACGATGGGACTAGAGCTGGTCAGCCTGCTCGCAAAGATAAGCCCGGCCCTCTGTGGAAGGCTCCACTCGTTCCAAGCCTCGGAATCTGAATATGCAAATCCAAGGGGTCAAGACATATAACAACAAATAAAAGATAGCCAAGTGACTAAGGATCATGATTAAAGATAATGGAGTAGTAATAAATAGCAACGAATAACAAGTGATGTAAACTCAATAAGATAAGGTCATATGCAATAAATCTACAATTAACGTCTTATTATTATTACTTGTCTTACTGTGATATCTAGCTATGTGACCCAGCGTCCCAGAGCACATAGATCCATATCCTAGTAAAGCAAGGTTGTTATTGGAAACAGCGGTTGTATCGACGAACTATGTTTACATGGGTCCCGTGCATGCCCGGGACCACGGTCCAGGGTGTTCCGTTGCTTGAAGACGGAACCAGCCGCAAGGCCTAACAGGAGGGTCTTATGTATGCCCTTGTCATGACAGTAAACAGGAAAGGGAGCAAGCACTCCCCTCGGTCCCCTGGAGTACCACAGGTTAGACCGGAACATAATTGTACAATATACCTAAAACCACTGTAAACACGAACACATATCGATATCCGCATATTTCCCCCTGACCCCAATGTAAGTTGGTCTATTTTATATAATAGTCGGGTATATCATGCTTGGTGTTTCAGTGATAGCATGAAGGGGTGGTGATACTTCACATTTAACAAGTTATGGAATAGCAATATGTAACATGAGTCATGAAGCATAATAAAGCAAGATCTATCAGGTAACAAGTCATGCAGTACAGGTATGAAGCATAAACAAAGCTAAAACAGTATACAAATCGGGAAAGGTCAGAAATTAAAAAGGAAAGGAGTCAGAAAACTGGCCCAGAATTAGGCTGTCGGTCGACCTCCGGTCGACTGCCGTCGACTGGGGATATAACTGGCGGTCGGCTCCCGTCGACTGCCGGTCGACCGTGCAGATGCCGTGAGCTCCAGGTTTTGGCCGGTCGACTACGGTCGACTGGTCCATACTAATTCCCTAAGCCGGTCGAGTGGTCGGTCGACTGCCGGTCGACCGCCAGCTCAAACTGTGCACGCTGTGCACATCGGTAGAGTGATCGGTCGACTGCCGGTCGACCGACCCTCTAGAATCTGCTACTGTTAAGGCAGAAAATCAGATTTTTAAGGGATTGGTTCTAACAGCCTAAAGATAGATTTTTATGTTATTAGGGGACCTGATCTATCAACACAAGTACACCACAACAGGGACTAGCCTTAGTGAGTAGATATACACACATGGGGAGGTTGGATTTGAGCTTTGATGACCTAAAAATGGATTTTTATGGAACCATTTTACAAGAATTACTATCACAAGTAAATAGAGGAAATCTAGGTCTTGGTGAGTAAAGATACTCACTTGGGAAGGTTCAATTAGGAGTTTGACCCAATGGAGGAGAGGGGTGGCTACAATCCAAAATCTTGAGTTGAAGGAGTTGCTCTAGTGTTTTGCCATTGGGGAGTGATGGTTGAAATTGAAGTCCTTGATGAAGCCTTGGTTGAAGTCCTTGAGATCTTGAGGTGGAGGTGAAGGGATTGGGTTGATCTAGGAGCTAGGGTTCTTGCTTGAAGAAGAAGAGGATTATGGAGAGCTTCTCTCTTGATGAAGTGAAAGAGAAGGAAAAGGGGAAATTTGCAAATGAAAGGGATTTATAGGTTGGGATTATTTCAAAGAGGGTGGAATTAAGGTGAAAGGGAAGGGTTTTCTTGCAAAAGAAGGGGGTGAGGTGTCCCTCACTTGGCCACTTGGCCAGCCATGGGAAGGAGAGAGAGTGAGTGGGGTTAGGTGAAGGGTGAGGGGAATTGAGGTGGCACATGAGGTGGAAAATGGAATTTGCAATAATTGAAAAAATGCCCGAAATTCAAGTGACTCGGAATGATCTGAAAATTTTACCAAAAATCAAGAATAATATTTGAAGACTCATGGTGAAATTCGTTTGAAGAAATACTGTATAGTTTTAAATTAAAATCCCGGAATCAGTTATTTACCGACTCCGAAAGAATTTTCATAAATTCATAAAATTCTCAGAAAAAGTGTATAAGTAAGAAATATGATTCTAAGCAATAAAGTCTAAAGGACTTTCTAAAAATTCTAACTGTTTGGAAGATAAAAATTCGGAAATCGGTCAGCGGCACTGGCCGACACCGGTTTCGGAGAAATTCATTTTAATTCCAGAAATTCCAGAAAATCACATAAAATCTAAAATATTGGAAAATGATATTTGAAATTAAAATCGGTCAAATACGGAAGGTAAATCGAAAAATACGATCGAAAGACTGAATACGTATCTATACGTATTCCGGAGAGGGGTATTACAATCCACCCACCTTACAAAATTTCGTCCTCGAAATTTCATAAGGTGAAAGATAACAGGAAAGCAACAGATAGATACGGATACAGGAAAGATAACGGTAGAGAAGAGTAGAAGGAAAGAGTCTTACCCAATCAAGATGTGAAAAGTTGAGGATAACGCTCCCGGATAACGTCCTCACGCTCCCAAGTGGCCTCTCCTGGCGCATGCCTGTTCCAAGACACCATTACCAATGGAATAGCTCTGTTCTTCAGCGTCTTGACACTCCTATCCAGAATGGCCATCGGCTGCTCTTGGTATGATAAATCCGGTAGTAGCTCCAGCTCGGAATGATCCAGAATATGGCTGTCATCCCTGACATACTTCCTCAACTGAGACACGTGGAAGACATTATGCACCCCGTCCAAAATGGCGGCAACGCCAATCTATAAGACACATCTCCCACACGATCCAGGATCTCGAATGGGCCGATATACCTCGACTTAGCTTCCCACGTGTACCGAACCGGATTACACCCTTGGTAGGTGATATCTTCAAGAACACATGATCTCCGGTCTGGAATTCCAATGGCCTCCTTAGAGTGTCTGCCCAACTCTCTTCTGTCTGCTCTGAGCAGCCCTGAGATGATCTCTGATAACCCTGACTTTCTCTATCGTCTGCATCAGGATCTCTGGTCCAAAAGACTCCTCTCACCGACTTCATCCCAACAAATCGGTGATCTGCACTTCCTTCCATACAATGCCTCAAAGGGTGCCATCTTAATACTTGCCTGATAGCTGTTGTTATAAGAAACTCAGCCAAGTGAAGATGGTCTTCCCATGATCCTCCGAAGTCAATCATGCAAGCCCTCAACATATCTTCAAGGATCTGGATAGTCCTCTCAGATTGCCCGTCTGTCTGAGGATGGTAAGAAGTACTGAATTTCAGACGAGTTCCCAGACTCTCTTGGAGACTCTCCCAGAAATGAGATCTGATCTGGTGTCTCTATCTGATACAATACTAACTGGAACTCCATGCAGACGAACTATCTCCTTCATATACTTGTCTGCCAGAACCTCTGTCGACTGGCCTACCCTGAATGGTATGAAGTGAGCTGACTTGGTGAGGCGATCAACTATTACCCACACAGCATTATTACCCTTGGGACTCCGAGGCAATGCCGTCACAAAATCCATGGTGATGTGCTCCCACTTCCATTCGGGTATCGGTAAAGTTGAAGAAGTCCAGCTGATCTCTGATGCTCGATCTTTATCTGCTGGCAAACCAAGCACTTGGCAACAAACTGGGCTATCCCTCTCTTCATAGCATTCCACCAAAAGTGCTTCTTCAGGTCCTGGTACATCTTGTTTCCCCCAGGGTGTATAGAATAAGCTGAACTGTGTGCTTCCTCCAAAATCTTCTGTCTGACTTCTCCTTGGGAACACAAAGTCTATCTCCAAAATACAATGCACCATCTGGGTGAATGCAGATATCCGACCTCAATCCAGCCTCCACCTGAGCTCTGAATGTCTGCAATCTGGGGTCCTCCTTCTGAGCTTCCTTGATCTCCTCTATCAATGATGACTGGATCTGTAAAGCCATGAACTGCCCGGCCTTATCACCTCCTTGCACTAACATCAAATCCAATCTGATGAACTCCTGAATCAACTCCCTCTGCTGCGTGAGGTGGACTAGCACTCTGTTCTCTGGCATCCTGCTCAGTGCATCTGGAACGGTATTGACTTTGCCTGGATGATACTGCAAGTCAATATCATAGTCCGCCATAAGCTCCAACCACCTCCTCTGCCTCATATTCAACTCCTTCTGTGAGAAAATATACTTGAGGCTCTTGTGATCTGTGTATATCAACACTTTGTCCCCAGAAGGTAGTGTCTCCAGATCTTCAAAGCAAATATCACAGCTGCCAACTCCAAGTCATGAGTTGGGTAATTCCTCTCATGAGGCTTCAATTGCCTAGATGCATATGCTATAACATGATCATGTTGCATAAGCACACCCCCAGGCCTTTACCTGATGCATCACAGAAAATGACCATCCCTCCTCTTCCTGAAGGAGTCCTCAAGATTGGAGCTGAAATAAGCCTCTGCTTCAACTGCTCAAATGCTGCATCACATTCTTCTGTCCATATGTATCTCTCCCTTTTCTGGTGAGCCTGGTCAACGGAGCTGCAAGTCTAGAGAAATCCTGGACAAAGCGCCTGTAATATCCGGCTAGTCCAAGAAAGCTCTTTATCTCAGTCACCGTCTTCGGAACTGGCCAATTCTTCACTGCCTGGACTTTACTAGGATCAACTGAAATTCCTTCTGCTGAAACTATGGTCCAAGGAAAGATATGTTGTCCAACCAGAATTCACACTTGCTCCTTTTGGCATGAAGCTCCCTGCCGAAGGTCTGCAACACAATTCTCAAGTGCTCTGCATGCTCCTTATAATTCTTTGAATAGATCAGAATGTCATCTATAAATACAACTACAAACTGATCCAGGTAAGGAGAGAACACTCGGTTCATCAAGTCCATGAAAACTGCAGGGGCATTTGTGACTCCGAAAGGCATAACCAGGAACTCATAGTGGCCATATCGGGTCCTGAATGCCGTCTTCGGAACATCCTCCTTCTTCACCCTCAGCTGATGGTAACCCGACTGCAAATCTAACTTAGAAAATACACGGGCTCCATGAAGCTGATCAAACAAATCATCAATCCTGGGCAAGGGATACTTGTTCTTGATAGTGACTTTGTTCAATTCTCTATAATCAATACAAAGTCTCTTACCACCATCCTTCTTATTCGCCAATAGCACTGGAGCGCCCCATGGTGAAGTGCTTGGTCGAATCAGTCCCTTGTCTGAATATTCCTGCAGTTGCTTCTTCAAGATCTCCAACTCCGTCGGTGCCATCCTGTACGGAGCCTTAGATATAGGAGCTGTCCCTGGAACTGTATCAATGGAGAACTCCACTATCCTCTCCGGTGGAAGTCCTGAAATCTCAGCAAAGACTTCTGGAAATTCATCCCCACTGGCACTCCCTTCTGAACCTCCGAAGTGGTCATCTGAATCTTCTTCTTAGCAGGCTTCACCTCTCCACTAAACTGGAACTCCGGCTGAAGTGGGATTCTAAAATAGATCTTCCTTTCTCTACAGTCAATCACTGCATAGTACTGACTGAGCCAGGTCATGCCTAAGATTACGTCGTACCCTTGGTGTCTAGTACGAGCATATCTATGGCCAAGATCTTCTCACAAAGTTCCACTGGACAGTCAGCACAAACTCTAGAAGATATAACTACCCCATTCCCTGTACTTATCTCCCATTTGCGGTCTAAAGCCTTAACAGGTATAGAATGTAAAGCTACAAAATGATCGGAGATATAACAGTGGGATGCACCTGAATCGAAGAGAGCGAGAACAGGTATTGAATGAACTCTGATGTTACCTGTAATCACCTCCTCTGAAGCCTCAGCCTCTACTGCTGTCAGGTTGTAGGCCTGACCTCTACCCACGCCCTGCTGCCGTCCTGGCTCCTCTCTGCACTGGGCGAACAACATGCGGTGGAGAAGGGGAAGAGCTCTCCTCATCACTGGTCCCTGGTTCCTCTGCCCCACTGGCCTGGTAGTACCCTCTGTCCATTCTGCTCTTGAGGTGCCGCCGGCAAGGTTTGGTTAGCAAACCCCATTCTCCTGTGTGGACAGGTCTCTACGGCATGGTCTCGTGCTCCACACACCAAACACAATCCGTTTGCCCTCCGGCAATTCTGCTGCTGGGAGTGTCCTGGTTTCTGGCAAAAGTTGCAGATAAGACCTGGTCGAGCCATCTGGTAAGGAACTGCTCTGAATGGCTGCCTAGCCTGGACCTTCGCCGCTCTGGACGGTCCTCTCCTCTACCCACCGGTACAAACGGCCCTCTTCATGGCCTGGTTCTTCATCTGATCCTCCTGCTTCTTCTCTAACCCACGCTCCACCTCTCGAGCAATGGTGAGAACCTCTGAATAGGTCTTCAGCCGCGTGGGGCATCAAGAGGACCTGTAAGTCCACCTGCAGACTTGCTGGAACCGGCTTGCCCTCTTCTCCTCATCCGTCACCATGTACGGGGCAAAGCGGCTCAGTCTGAGAAACTCCGCGACATACTCATCCACGGACTTGTTCCCTTGCTGTAGTCTGTGAACTGCTCCTCCATGTCCTCTGAGCAGTAGCAGGAGAATCGACTGTAGAAGCTCTTGGAGAAAGTATCCCAGGAGACAGGCTTCTCCAATCTGG
>JAVJIF010000184.1:0-45093 GCA_038442645.1 Agave tequilana | reverse complement strand
CTCCTCCATCTATAAATAGGGCGGATCTCTGAGGTGAAGTTGCCTAAGTCATAAAGAATCTTTTGCCCCTAACCCTCTTATTCTGGTGGATTGCAATGTCTTTCTTATTCTTCATCCGGTAGAGGAAGGAAAGGAAAAAAATGGAATGTGATTGCTAGGCTCTGGGTCTTCAGGAGTCCGATCATCGCGAAACTCTTTGCGATGGACTTGTCACGAGACATCAGTTTTACAACAAGACTTGACTCTCAGGAAGGATAGGCAAGTTTCTTGCTTCAACCCGGTCTTGTTTCTGATCTCTAATTGAGTCAATCCACTTCTCGGGTTGGTATTCAGATCTTTCCTTCTTGATGGCGTGTTGAGGCAGGAGTGGGAGATGAACCAGGTGAATGTGGTGGTGACTTCGATTTCATCATTGTCTTTCATGTCTGGTCTAAAAAAATACCTAGAGGAAGGGTGAATAGGTGTAAGTGCTATCTAGAACCTAAATGCGAAAGCTAATGCAAATTTTGCACAAACTTAATACAACACACAAGTGTAGCCAAATTCCCCGTGAAGGGCTCTGGACTAACTCCTCTTGATTTCCCTAGATATGGGTTGAGGTGCTATATAAAGCTCTTGTGGTTAAGTATAAGTGAGGCACACACAAACAACCAAGCATATAAGAGATATAGCAATATGAAATATGCAAGGTACAAATGCAAGCAATCAAGATGAATGTACTGATTGAAGATGCTTTGCTAAAATAAAAGAGAGAAAGAGTAAGAGAGACAATGGAACAAACGCAAAGACAAGATATGTTTCGAGATTCGAGCACCTAGCTCTACATCCCCGCCTTCACCACCGTGAAGGATTTCCAATCCACTATCTCCCACCAAGGGAACCTTCACCGAGAAGGATTTGTTACAACTCTAGGAGTACCAAACTCCTCTCTCAAACAACCACCTCACAACGAGGGGTAGGCCCTTAGCCAAAAACCAACACCTCTACCTAAGAGGGTTACAACCACCAAGCTCCACCTCACACAAGAGGGAGCAAACACAAATCTCCACCTCTACCAAAGAGGGAGCAAACCAATCACCCGATCAACCTCTACCAAAGAGGGATACAACAAAAGCAAGGGTGTTTACAACTTGGAGGCTACAACAACCTCAAACAATTTCTTTTCCACAAAACAAAAGATCCTAATAGATTAGGATAGAAGATAAGCTCAAGTGTGAAAAACTAAGTGTTTGATTAAAGAAAAACTCTTGGAAAATATCAAATGATATAGAAATGAAGAACAAGAAACTACTTCCCAAAAACCTATTTTCTTTGAAAATAATAAAACACTTAAAACAAATAAAGTGAATCTTTTGCTCTTTAAACTCTTTTAAAAACTTGTTTTTAAAAACCAGAGAATGGAAAAAATTAGCTCAGAAAATCTTAGTTAAAAACATGAAGAATTGGGGTATTTATATCCCCAATAGAAAACTAGCCGTTAGGCTGATCTATCAGCCTGACAGGCTTCCGGTCGACCTGTCGGTCGACCGCCAACGGTCGAAAATCCGACCGTTGGAGCTCTCAGTCGACCGCTCGGCCGACCGCCCAGATACAGGGAGCAAAGCTCTCTGGTCCGGTCGACCGCACGGTCGACCGGCCCACTGTGCTGCCAGACGTGCACAAAGCTGTGCACGTCGGTCGACCGCACCGGTCGACCGGGCTAGTCTGTCAGCCACAGTCTGGGTCAAAACCTGGGTCAGAAAACTATGTAAAAAAATTTCTAAAAATTCTTTTAAGTCTTGTAAAAATTCTCAAAAATAGTTTTATCATTTTGCATTGATATATAAACATGTGATAAAAAGTTTAGCTCAAATATCAATCAACATGAATTATTTTTATGCCTTACAATTTTTACCAAGAACCAAATCTTGTATTTTATCAAACATGGATTTTTCAATACATGAGTAGTAAAGTCAAAATAAGTTTGTTTAAGAAGGTATAGCATGCATGTATAGAAAGAAAACATCTACTATACATATAAACTAATTAAACTTGTTTTGATTAACTATTCATGAAAACACATATCAAAACCAAAATGTGTGTGTATTATGCACTTGAGCATATCAACTATACTAAGCTTTACATATGGATCTAAAACACACTAAACTAAAACTAGGATACCTAAGTCTTCTTGACGATCTTCATCTTCAAGTTGACTTGATCCCAAACCGTGATCCACCGAGTGCAAATGCATGATCTTGAAGCTTGGGCACTGGAATCACCATGAAAAGCTTCTAAAACTCCTTGTTGAAGCTAATCACGAACTAATATCTTGCTAAATGATCTGAACCTTAAAATCACAAGATTATTAGTAAACATAACTACATGAGTTAATCATCATCAAAACTAGAGTGGAAGGCCTTTGGGCCAACATCTCCCCCCTTTTTGATGATGACAAAACTCATGGAGTTATATATGCATGGATTAAAGTTAGGCTTCAAAGAAGCTCCCCCTTAACTCATGCATAGCAAATAAACATAAAAAATGCAATGAGTGACAATGCATAAACATGTTCTAAAACAAAAACTCTTGATACCAAAATCAAGTAATGCTCTTGATACCAATGAAAAATAGCTCTAGATACCAATGAAATATTTCAAAACATAAATATGCTCTAGATACCAATTAAAATATAAATCAAATCATGATCAAATCATGAATGTGCTCTAGAGACCAAATAAAACATAATATATGCAAAAATATAAGTATGCATATAAACTCAAATATTTCTCCCCCTTTTTGTCAATCATCAATAAAGGGGTAACAGAAAAAAAAAACATAAACAAATTCTTCTCCCCCTTTTTATATGAAACAAAGAAACAAGGAAAGGGTAAATAACAAATCATAAGATGTACACTCAATTAAGATACCAAATGAAATATATATGTCAATGAAGTGCATCTTGATACCAATTGAAAGTGAACATAAAATAATCAATAAATGGTATATGCGATATACATTCATGAAGAGGAAGACGCTAAGTTAACTCCCCTACACATATGCATTACATGAAGAAAGGGATGATAAGCCCCAATTCACATAACACATATTATGTAATGCATAAGGAGAGATGTGAAGCTCCCCTACACACGTGTATCACATAAAAAAGAGTTGTCAAGCTCCTTAATACAAGATACACTCAACATGAATCTATATGTAGAAGAGATGTTAAGCTCTCCTTGCATATAGGCAATACAAATTAAAACTTTGAATATTTTCTTGAAACAATATTTTGAGATACCAATTTAAAAACATTCTAATAAACATCTTGATATCAAAGAAAGTATTTTTCTTTTTAAGCATATGATACCAATAAAAAAATTTATTTTCTATCATAAAGCAAGGGAGTGGAAATACAAATACCAATTGAAAAATGAAAATCGAATTTCTCCCCCTTTATGAGATACAAACTAAATACATGCGTAGGCTTGAAATAAGATACAATTGAAAAATAAATCAATTGAAATAGGATAATCATTCAATTTTCAAGCTTAGCATAAACAATATCTTGTGCTCTAATATATAGGAATATAGTAGGCACAAATAAAACATATATGTATGAATAATCAGATACCAATTGAAATTGATATCATAAGAAATGAAAGTATACATACATATAACATATGAGTATACAATAAGATCAAAATTGATACCAAGTGAAAGAGTTCAATGATACCAATTGAAACAACAAAATAAGCATGGTATAACTCATATCACAACGAAGAATACGAACTAGTTAAAATGAAAAGTTTTGTTAACTAGTACGAAATCCTTCAAGCAAGGAATAAAAATAAATAATTTTTCATAAATATGAAATTCACATGATAAATAACCACTCTAAATTCAATTAAGCATAAATATGACTCATGAAAATAATACATGAGCAAACAATAAATGTGAGTGTACAAATAAAATGTGAGGATCACAATCATGAAAAATATTCCATTAAGCTCATTTAAATTCCTTTAAACATGAAAATTAATAAAACTATTTAATCTTCAAGGCATATGTATGTCCTATACAAACTAGAGTTATACATACATATCCAAACACAATGAGTCCACTAAATGTATATGCATGAATGCACGTGGCTCAAAAGGATGTATATGTATAAATATAGTTTGGACGAGATAGACATATACATGAAGTTAAACATCAAACATGAAAAACTAAATTTTATTAAAAACAAATTTCATTTCAAGGTATATGTATGATTTGTCAACACAATAAGTATACATACATATCCCTAAACACAATTGAGTCCATATATATAGATTTGCATGAAAGGCAAATGACTCAAGGGGTATATATGTATATCTTAAAGTTTATCAAAAAAAACATATACATGAAATGAAAAAACACATGATCATGAAAACAAAACTAAAAATGGGAATATAAGTTTAAAGTGTATGAATCATCAAAACTAGACTATACTAACACATCTAGTGGGTACAAATAAGCATTCAAGCACAAACATTATAGATTTATTTGAAACCCACTATATACATAAGTATATACCTAGTCTTAATGAAAACTAACATTTAAACATATATTCAAATCATGAAGCATCAAAACAAAATGTAAGTTATCATGATAAACATAAACATGATTATTATGTAAATTCTCATGTTATTAAACCTATGATAAATATGATAGCTAAACAACTACGAGAACACAAAATAATAATCCATTTTAAATATGGGTGTCTCAAATTGCTATTCATGTATGTCAAGGATCTAATAGTCATGGTATTTTCACAATAATCTATAAACATCAAAAACATATGAAATACAAATCATAAACTTATGATCATTATGTATATGCATGTGTATTAGATCTAGGATATACATATTAGTTCAAACATTAAAGTGAGAACACAAAAGAATAAATCCATATTGAACATGGGTGTCTCAAACAACTAACATGTATAATACTAATCTAATTAACATAGCACAAGCATAATAAACCATAAAACGTCAAAACATGCTATAAACACATGATATGAAAAGCTTGTAAACAATAAATAGGAGTTAGAGATCGTTACCAAAACCTAGAAGGCAACTTTCCTTGTCTCCAAAATAAGGTGGTCCTCTCCACCAAAACTTCCTTGAAAGTGATGCATCCAATTGATTTCATGAAGCTCGGAACGCATCCACTCCAAGGTACGGCCACTCTCACGTCATGTGAGAACCCACACCTACATCAAAAATTGGAGGGGTGGTCTTTGATACCCATTTTCTTTTGGGTCCATGGGGGTTAGTACCTTCTCTAACCGAACAAATTTATTTGCTAAATTTGAAACATGTAATCTATCAAAACAAATTTAGCAAGGTGGCCCATACATCCACAATGTGTACAAGTGTACACATGAGCATACAAGTGATGATGGTGTCCGTGAGGAGCATGTGTATGCCGTGTATGGTGTGCATGTAAAGTTGAAACTTGTTTCTTTCGAACCAAGGATTCCAAACGTGTATGGTTCATGGCACATTGGCTCATAGTGGAGCCCAAACAATTCATTTTCTTCTTAAGTAAATTTATATCATTTTTAACCAAAGAAGAAGTGGAGCATGCAATAGGTGAAGTGTGTGATACTACCCTAGCATGGCAAACATGTGCATCAATCTTATTTTGCAAAATAATGTTTTTCTCTAAATAAACATTTAAATCATTAGAAATAGAGATTATTTTATTTTTCAAAGCAACATTCTCCTTTAAAACAAAATCAACTTTTGAAGACAAGTTTTCATTTTTCTTCAAAATAGTTTCACAATCATTTTTATTTTTCAAAAATTTATTTTCTTTAAGTGCAAGATCAAGTTGAGATTTTAATGAATCCCTCTCATTAGCAATCTCCTCTTTCTCTTGCAAAACAACATCAAGTCTAGAAATCAAAATTTTTTTCATTATTAAAGCCTAGACTTTTCTTTTTCAAAACATTATATTTTTCTATTAGTTTTTCACAAACAATAGATAGTTCTTCATTTAAAGCATGGGCATCAATATGTTCATCACATGAAGAACTAGAATTAAAACTATCTTGTTGAGTTTCCGAATGTACCTCAAGGGAGTCATTCCCTTGGACCATGAAGCATTGTGATTCGGATTCTCCACTAGATTCCTCCTCTTGTTGAATTGGCATTTGAAGCTCGGAGGTGGTGGTTGTGGTTGTCAACAAATTCCACACTGCAAAGGCGGAATCAAAGTTAGAAACACGTAAAAGATATTCTTTAGATAATGTGCTTCTAATAGCCTCAAGGGCTAATGCATTGGCCCCTATATGATTACGGTCACCAAGATAATATCTCTTGGTAGCGGCAAGGAAAACATGCAAACCTAGGGTCTTAGGTACATGGACATCCTATACTTCCAAACAACAATGTTGGAAGGGTCAAACTAGGTGGGGTCATGAAGTCCATGGTAAACTATATGAGTGTGCAAACAAGCAAATGCAAACAATAGATTAGCAAACAAAAGGATCTCACTCCTTGGATGTTAAGCCTAAATATCAGGAGTGTAGGCTCTGATACCAATTGAAAAAACACCTAGAGGGGGGTGAATAGGTGTAAGTGCTAATCTAGAACCTAAATGCGGAAGCTAATGCAAATTTTGCACAAACTTAATACAACACACAAGTGTAGCCGAATTCCCCGTGAAGGGCTCTGAACTAACTCCTCTTGATTCCCCTAGATATGGGTTGAGGTGCTATATGAAGCTCTTGTGGTTAAGTATAAGTGAGGCACACACAAACAACCAAGCATATAAGAGATATAGCAATATGAAATATGCAAGGTACAAATGCAAGCAATCAAGATGAATGTACTGATTGAAGATGCTTTGCTAAAATAAAGAGAGAAAGAGTAAGAGAGACAATGGAACAAACGCAAAGACAAGATATGTTTCGAGATTCGAGCACCTAGCTCTACATCCCCGCCTTCACCACCGTGAAGGATTTCCAATCCACTATCTCCCACCAAGGGAACCTTCACCGAGAAGGATTTGTTACAACTCTAGGAGTACCAAACTCCTCTCTCAAACAACCACCTCACAACCGAGGGGTAGGCCCTTAGCCAAACAACACAACACCTCTACCTAAGAGGGTTACAACCACCAAGCTCCACCTCACACAAGAGGGAGCAAACACAAATCTCCACCTCTACCAAAGAGGGAGCAAACCAATCACCCGATCAACCTCTACCAAAGAGGGATACAACAAAAGCAAGGGTGTTTACAACTTGGAGGCTACAACAACCTCAAACAATTTCCTTTCCACAAAACAAAAGATCCTAATAGATTAGGATAGAAGATAAGCTCAAGTGTGAAAAACTAAGTGTTTTGATCAAAGAAAAACTCTTGGGAAAATACCAAATTGATATAGAAATGAAGAACAAGAAACTACTTCCCAAAAACCTATTTCTTTGAAAATAACAAAACACTTAAAACAAATAAAGTGAATCTTTTTGCTCTTTAAACTCTTTTAAAAACTTGTTTTTAAAACCAGAGAATGGGGAAAAATTAGCTCAGAAAATCTTAGTTAAAAACATGAAGAATTGGGGTATTATATCCCCAATAGAAAACTAGCCGTTAGGCTGATCTGTCAGCCTGACAGGCTTCCGGTCGACCGGTCGGTCGACCGCCAACGGTCGAAAATCCGACCGTTGGAGCTCTCGGTCGACCGCTCGGCCGACCGCCCAGATACAGGGAGCAAAGCTCTCTAGTCCGTCGACCGCACGGTCGACCGGCCCACTGTGCTGCCAGACGTGCACAAAGCTGTGCACGTCGGTCGACCGCACCGGTCGACCGGGCTAGTCTGTCAGCCACAGTCTGGGTCAAAACCTGGGTCAGAAAACTATGTAAAAATATTTCTAAAAATTCTTTTAAGTCTTGTAAAAATTCTCAAAAATAGTTTTATCATTTTGCATTGATATATAAACATGTGATAAAAAGTTTAGCTCAAATATCAATCAACATGAACTATTTTTGTGTCTTACAATTTTTACCAAAAACCAAATCTTGTATTTTATCAAACATGGATTTTTCAATACATGAGTAGTAAAGTCAAAATAAGTTGTTTAAGAAGGTTAAGCATGCATGTATAGAAAGAAAATCTACTATACATATAAACCAATTAAACTTATTTTGATTAACTATTCATGAAAACACATATCAAAATCAAAACGTGTGTGTATTATGCACTTGAGCATATCAACTATACTAAGCTTTACATATGGATCTAAAACACACTAAACTAAAACTAGGATACCTAAGTCTTCTTGACGATCTTCATCTTCAAGTTGACTTGATCCCAAACCGTGATCCACCGAGTGCAAATGCATGATCTTGAAGCTTGGGCACCGGAATCACCATGAAAAGCTTCTAAAACTCCTTGTTGAAGCTAATCACGAACTAATATCTTGCTAAATGATCTGAACCTTAAAATCACAAGATTATTAGTAAACATAACTACATGAGTTAATCATCATCAAAAATAGAGTGAAAGGCCTTTGGGCAACATGGTCATCTTCATTCCGGCCGGAAGCTGTTGTCTCATCATCGGGGATCATTCTCCTACTACGAGAAACAGGAAGGGAGTGGGGGTATTCCTCAGGATCTAATTCGATGAAGCACTCTCTCTTTGAAGGTATGGCCTCGTCCTTGAAGCAAAGGGTCAAAGCTACAGCTTGTAGCTCAGATGTCTTCCTTGGAGTTCTCAGTATCATCTTTCGGAGGATTGGCTGGAGAAAGTGGGGGATGACTTGTTCGAGAATCCCCTCTTGGAAGTTGTCATGGACGTTTGGGTGAAAAGTGTATGTGTATTTCTTCTCAAAAACTCATAGAAAATGGTGCAATATTGTATTACTTGTTAGATGTAATCGCATAATGTTGAAAGGACTTGTAATGGAAATATTTGAAATAAAATTTGGCATGGATGGAAGTAAGAATAATTGTATTGATCTTGCCTGTGTTGTTTGATTCCTGACTTATTTGGGATTGGTTATCACAACATAGTACTGACCAGTTTTCTAGATGTTCTGGATAGTCTAAGGACCGGGTTGGTAAGAATGTGGCATGGTCTCTGAGTGGGAAAATCCCATCTGCGATACCTGCACGTATTCCCTCTAAGTGGAAAAAGTCCCAGCACGGAGTTGCATTCGAATTTGCTTCCCAGTGAGAGAAATCCCATCAATGTTGTTGCGAAATCGGGACCCTAAGAGGGGAAATCCCTGCTTCAAAATCTAGTCTCGAGTGGGGGAAATCCTACAGCGGAGTTTCTTGGATGTTGGCAGGGAGTCTGTGTTGTCGCCTACGAGTGGGGAATTTCACCTCCCGGGGCGTGCAAGCTAAGGATTGGATGTTGCAGTTAAGTTGAAGCTCTCGTCCTCCGGGAGGGGTAATCGAACTATGATCACACAAGACTAGTACGTCAAGGGGATAATCCAGATAAGGAAACCCTTATAAATATACCTCGTGTCATGTGTGACCATAGTCTGATGGACCTGCAAAAAAATGATTTTAAGTGAGAATGTTACCCAACGACAAATTGGATGTGTTTACTCCGAGTTGGGGCCCCAAATTAGTTGGAGTGATGATCTAGTACCTCCGGGTGAGAGTAAACCCAGTAGTGAGTTAACCTCCGTGTGGGGGAAATCTCACAATGGAGATGTCTCTGAATAGGGGCAATCCCATCATCGAAATATGGATGGCAACTCCCGAGCAGGGTGGTATTTTCAGCATCAAAATATGGAAGGAAGGACCATGGCAGAGGGAAACTATTGGGGTTTCATCTGCCCATAATTCAGACGAAGGGAGCCCATAGGCCAGTATTTGTGCTTCAAGTGGGAGAAATCCTATCAAAGGAATATTAAACGGGGGCTGTGGGAGGGAAAAATTCCTGCAGCAGAGTGAGGGACTACGTGTGGAAAAATCCTATAACACCTCATCCCTAGAATATGTACCCAAATACGTATCCTGATTTTTTTGAGCGTATTTTCTTATTTTCTTATATTTATTTATGCTCATATAACGGTACTGCATGATTTGACCTCTCTGGTAGTCAGATTTGACCGATTTCAATTTCAACCACTGTTTAACAATATTTGAGATTTATCATTATTTTTCAGAATTTTTCTGAATAATTTTTATAATATCTCTATATTCGGTATTGATCGGTACTGCTGATTGATTCTCAGAATTTTAAATTACAAATAGAGTCAAATTTCTTGAAACGACTTTCACATTTTTTTAAAATAATATTTACTATCTTAATACACTTTTAAGATTTTTCTGAATTTATCAAAATCCGGCCAGATTCGATGTCGACCTCTATTGATGGCTAATTCCAAGATTTTTAATTTAAAAATGCAATTGAATTTCTTAAATCTGATTTCACCATGATACTCAGTATAATATTCTTGATTTTTGAGAATTTTTGGAAAGCTTTTTGAGATACTTGATATTCGGGCGTTTCTGATATTTTTTAGAAAATTTTCCGCATCCGTGACCGAACCCGGGGGTTTCACTATTCAAATTATTTCTCAATTTTCTTCTAATTCCCTTTTTTGCTTTCTCCTTTTTTCTTTTTTTCTTTTTCCTTCTTTCTTTTTCCTTCCAACAACTTCTAAACACTTTTACTTACTTCTCTAACATTCTACTACATTCCACCCAAAATATCTCCTCCAAAATATCTCAATACACACATTACTCCTCTCCCATCACCAAGGCTGGCCAAGCCACCTCACCCCTTCACCATTTAAAAAAAAACCCTAACCCTAGTCCCTTTCCTACTCATTAAACTCCAACTCCAAAACAAATCTCTTTCCTTCTCTTTCACCTTCATATCTTCATCAAAACCCTAAACAACCGACTCCTCCATATTTACTACAACTACAATAACAATATCTACAACACTTCACCATCTTCTTCTTCCTTCTTCATCTCCATTTAATCCACCACAAACTCCAAAACTCCACCAAAATTTCACCATCTCCTTTACCTTCTCTAAAACAACCTCCACCAACAAATCCTTCCACCAAACTACCCCCAATCCATCTCCAACTAGGCCGACCACCACCCTAAGCCTAGGTCCGGCCCTATACTTCGGCGACATCTCCGGCGATCATTCCGGTGACAACTTCACCATCTTCAACAACATCAACTCCACCACTAACATACACCTCTATCACCATCACTTCTTCTAAATTCTCTCTCCATCACCACCATCTTCACTTCCACCATCACAACACCACCTCCATCACCTTTATTTCAATCTCCAACATCACCATCATCATCACCTCCTTCAACCTCATTTTGAATTCTCCTCCAAAATCCATCTCCACTACCAAATAACACCACCATCAACTCCAACGCCATCACCTTCACCCTCTCCTTTCACTCCTTATGGCCGACCACCAAGAGGTGGCCGCACCCTCTCCAAGGGGCAAGTCTCCCTTTTTCTTCTCTCGCTTCGTGTATTTCCTTACTCGGAAGCTCGGACGAGCGAAGTTTTTGGATTTGTATTTTAGGCGAGTGTTTTTCTCGCATTATTGAGCTTGTATATGATTTGGTATTGTGTTGTAATTTGTATCAATCCGATGTGATTGTACGGGTGTGGGTATGTTGCATTCTATGAACATATCATGACTTGTATCGGACTAGTGTACTATAATGCTTGTAATAGTGTAGATGACACTGTATTTATGCCTGTGTGACACTAACACCTTCTGCATGTACTAACAGCCCTTGGGCTTAAATTCTCTGAGTTTTCTAACTTCGCCAGAGGCATAGCTAAGCTGTGTGGCTGCGAGCCAAGCTTAATTGTGTAACCTCGTCAGGCGCGGCTTACTATGTTTCCGCTTTGCTTGAACTTCCTAGATTTTACTAACTACACCTGTGACTGCGAGCCGAGCTTAATTGCATAATCTCTTCAGGCACGATTTAATAACATCCCCGTGTTGCTCATGCTCCAAGCTTAACCTCTCCGAAATTTATTAAAGTTCTCTGGACTTTCTATATGTTACGCCTTGTAGACGGATCTAACGTCAGCACTTTATCGAACTCCGTTCGAGCGTAGTTACTCCGTGAGCGATAGTATGGCGTTTCATACGCATGCTGCGACACGTGCGTTTAGCTATGCTGGAGCGGTAACCACGCCGAGGGTGATAGCATTTAGTGTTGTACATTAGCTTCCCTCCAGCTTGCTTAGCTTCGCTTGATTGTTGCTTACCCGCATATTGGTTCCCTTACTTGTTTGCCATATTTTCATGTGTATTGTTGGTACTAACATCTCCTGCAGGTACATACATAGCCTTTGGGCTTAACCTCTCTGAGGTTTACTAAAGTCCTCTGAATTTTCTAGCTACGCCTGAAAATGCAGCTTAGTGCTCAGCGTTTTACTGACTAGACTCGCTAGGCGAAACTCTACCAGATTTTCTACTCACATTTTAACCCGAGTCATCCCGATAGCTCCGTCAAGCGCTATAGTGATTAAATACTATTCACAGACTGTGTCTCCAGCTTGCTCAAGCTCCGCTTGACTGTGCTTATTTGTTATGCTTACCCTTGTTATGCTAACAATTGCCATGCCATCACCTAACATCTACATATTGACATCTGACACCTACCATGCTTAACTCGTGATTCACGATCATCATATTACGGGAATATATTACCTGATCTCCTGATAGTACTCATGTACACCTGACATTCCAGACCTGCTCTTGCACATTCTTGTAAATTGATAATTACATAGTAAATCATAAAAGGGCCAACTTGCATCGGATCGGGGGAAACTTACGGATATCAATATATGTTCGTGTTTACAGTGGTATTAGGTATGTTGTGCAACTAAAACTTTCGGTTCGAACTGAGGGCCTCTAGGCAACCGAGGGGAGCGTTGGTTCCCTCCTTCCTGGTACCATCTTGAAAAAAGGGCATCCTATAAGACCCTCCTGTACGCCTTACGGCTGGTTCCGTACACCAGCAACAGAACACCCTGGACCGTGGTCCCGGGCATGCACGAGACCTACTGTAAATATTGTTCAATGATATCCCCGTTAGTTTTCAATAACAGCCTCGATTTACTCAGATGTGGATGTATGTGTGATGGGACGCTGTTACACATACCTAGACATATCGGTAGGACGAGTAATAAAAAAATATTAAGAATGGTAATAAAAAATTTATTCATGCTTACTCAGTTTTATATCATGTCGCATGCTTATTATTTCTGTACTCACGACACAGCTTTTTGATGCATGCTTTCTAATTCGGATTTATCTATACACATTACTTATCTCTGCACGCCATTTGACTTTAACCGGGCCACTCGTTGGGGAGCTTCTGACTCCCCTGGACTTGCATGTTCAGGTTCTGAAGCTTGAATTGAAGTGGAGCCCTCCGCCGAAGATCAAGCTTACCTCTCGAAGCAGGTTGACTAATCCCAGCTCCTTCCTTCTGTTCTTGACTCCACCAACTAGCTTACGGGACTCCCTCTCAGCTCGTGCGCATCTTTTGTATTGCATATATTGTAAATCTTACTTTGTACCTGGCCGTGATGTAATGTACCTGTAATATTATGTCTCGCTCTATGATAACTTTGTAAGTTGTACTCTTTATGTTAGAATGTAAATACACTACGTACTTTCGTACTCTAATTCTAGTTTGTACTGATGCTTAATGTATATATGTGAGGATATTTCTGTTCTGCGTATATATGTCGCAATAGTGTCTCCGTATCCGTCAGGACTGGGCGTTACAAATCCCACAGTGGAGGGTTTTGACTCTCATAGGACGTCTGAGAAAGAGCCCGTAGGCACGTCTGCGTTAATGCTTTCGAGTGAGAAAAATCTCATCAGCAGACGTGCATACACTATCCTTCAAGTGGGAGAAATTCCAGCAGTGAAGGAATCTTGTAGCCGCCTCCGAGTTGAAAAAATTCCATCAGCGGGACGTGTGGATGGATGGATGTAGTAGCCGCCGAGTGGGAAAAATTCCAGCAGCGGAGGAATCCTATAGCCGCCTCTGATTGGGAAAAATCCCATCAACAGAGCGTGTGAATGGATGGATGTAATAGCCACCTCCGAGTGGGGAATATCCCAGCAGCAGAGGAATCCTATAGCCGCTTCCGAGTGTGGGAAATCCCTTCAGCGGAGTGTATGAATGGATGGATGCAGTAGCCTCCTTCGAGTAGGAGAAATCCTAGCAACAGAGGAATCATATAGCCGCCTCTGAGTGGGAAAAATTCCATCAACGAAGCGTGTGGATGGATGGGTGTATTGCAAAGGTTAAAAGCATTGAATAATATTTTAATAAAAAAAATAAAACATAGAATTACGGATGGAAGAAGTACACCATGAATGTCGGGGACTTGGATAGTCAATCGATTGCCTCATACCGGGAGATCAAGTGATGTCCCTAGAAGGTTGAGTTTTTGGCTATTCGAAAACTGCTTCAGGAGTGAGGTTGTACTCTTTAAAGAATCCCTATTGGACGAGTTATTCCACGTACCTTCGGAGGGCTCAACAATTGACGATTTGTTTCCCTTTGCAGTCATGGTAAGGAGCAGTATTCTTCTGACTTGAGAAGCGAGAGATCGTGCTGGATTAATCTCGGGTGTCTGACCCATGGCTGATCATTGATGGTATTGAAAATCTCATTGATCGGGAGCTTCAGCTGTGTATATCGTTCCATCGGTCGGTAGATCTGGGGTGGACTTGGTAAATGGATTGAGAATATTTACTTCTTATAAGTAGGTTGCCCCAGGTGTTGGTCTTGAGAGTGGTCGAGAGCTTCGTGTGTAGATTTTGACTTCCCTCCATCATCTCCTAGTTTCATAGAGTAGTTAGAGGAAGCCCTCGTCACCTCTTTTAGTTGGATGTAAGGCTGAGCTTGGAAGAAGACCTCGCTTATCTTGGCAACATTGTGCTTCAAAATGTGTTTGTACAAGGGGTGAGTGACTTGCAACCCGTTGATGATGCAAGTGCGGAGACTCTTCACCGCAATTGGAGACTTTAGTTAGTTGACTCTGGAAGAAGTTGATGTACGACTTGAGGCTGTCTCTTTGCTTCATCGTGATAGAGAGAAGATAAGGGCTATTCCTCTTGGCCTCTTAGCAAGAGGTGTACTGAGTGAGGAATGCCTCTGTCACCTCTGAAAAGTTGTGAAGAGAGTGCGGTGAAAGAGAGTAGAACAATCTGGAGCCGCACATTTCAGGCTAGAAGAAAAGGTGAGGCGCATGACTAGATCATTGCGGGGATAGATTATCATCTTGTCCTGAAAGTGTCGGATGTTTAAAACTGGATTACTCACTCTGGAGTAGTAGTAAAAAATGGGAGTCGATAATTTTCTTGGGAACTTACGCTCCTGGATCTCCTTAGAGAGGAGAATCGTGGATTTTGGTAGCTGGGGTTAGGTGGTGAGGCAGTTTGGCCTCAACGATCCGCTTCTAGATCAACATGTTGAGGGTGTGAAGACCGGGAGACCTGTTGCTCTTGGGGTCACCTCTGTTTGTATAGAACTATTCTGGAGGGCAGTGACTTGAGCCTGGAGTTGTTGGTTGAGTAGTCTCAGCTCCTACTGCTCTCGGAAGATATTCTCACAGTCGTGAGCCATTTGCTCCCACTCACGATCAGATTGCGCCTGTTATTTTTTTATTTTCTCTCTCATCTCATAGAGCATCTGAAGGAGTTAGTCTTCTTGTTATTGCAACGGTTGGAAATTAGCGGAAGGTTTTCATGGTGAGAAAGAGCTGGTGTCCATGTGGTTGATTGTCAATTAGTGGAGCGGTTGTGCCTCGATGGTTGTGATGGCTTTGCCTTTGAATGTCACGCCATTGCCAATTCGCTTTCGTGAGGCCATCGTTGATCTAGAAGATGTTTTTTGAGAAAGATTTTGAGGGGAGAGATCTCAGTGTTGGGACTCAGCTTTCAATGAAAGCACCAATTTTTTGTGAAAATTTTTCAACACGATTGGTCGAGCGGTTAATTTCACACTATGAAGATTAAATATATCACAAAGATTCATACAGAGAACAAGTAAAGACACATGATTTTTACATGAAAATTCAACTTGAGAAAAACCAAAAGGAGGAAGGAGAGAATTCACTATTTTCAAAAAGTTACAATGAATTTTGTAGAGCTGTGCTATGCTTGTAATATCTAGGATTCGATTTGTTTGATGGAATTCACAGATTTATTCACAAAGTCTCTCGGAAAGACACAAGTTGATTTTTTTGTGACAAGCTAGGCATGTGTGATATGTATGCTCCAGCTTGAGTGGTATACATGACTTTGATGTAGCTTATAATGTTTGGAGCTTCATATCCTTCTATTCTCCATCTTGATGTAACAATTCCGCTTGATCCATCCATTCTCCAATTAATGTCTTATCCTGCAATAAGACAAACACTACTAATCAATCTCATTATTAACTTAATTTATAAGTTAATAAATCATCAAAATTTTTGAAATAACATTCACTTCTTAACACTTACTGACTGTGATGGTCGTGCCTCAGCGCTGGCCCAAGCAGCGGAGACATGGATTCATCAGTACTGAGAGGGCAATATGGCCGCCGACTGGGTCTCCGACAGGGGCAAAATGGGCTTTTCTGACTTTATCAACCATGCAAAAGACCATCCTGACCTTCAACGGATCTTGTTGATGGATATCAGAGGCTACAACATCCCTAATGGTTGTTAACCTCCTTTATTTACCAAAAAAAAGGCTTTGTTTACGAAAAATAACTCAGAGCTTTCTTGATGTTTAAGTTTAATATCCTTATTATTTTATCCACAAAACGTCTAGTTTGTGGGAAATTCACCTGGCAATTCAAGATTCTATGAGAATTCCTGGGTTACACAACCTTAACTCAATAATCTATCATGATTGGTGGGTATTCTGTACTCTAACCTGATGGGAATGAAAAAAAGAAGTTTATTTTCTAAAATAATTTTATTTATTCTTCTGATTTTTCTTTTCTTAATTGTCTACGACCAACATGACAATTATTGCCGCCACCACCGTTGCTGCCCACCGTTGCCAACATGGTGACCACAATCATTGGCACTAGCGTCACCTCCAATATCGACCCTCGCTGTTGCTGGCACCTCCATCTGGCATTGTTGCCACTATTGGTCGTTGCTACCATCCCCATCGTTTGCCACTACTGTCATTGCTAAATACCATCCCTTCACCACTATCACCGATCAGTGACATTGATCTCCGCCATTGTCGTCAATGCAGATCATAGTTGTGGTTATTGCCAACCACTGTCGCCGACTGTCACCGATACTAACAACTGCTGTTGAGCCATTATCTGCAATCGTTGTCAATCTATGTCGCTGCCACACTGATCATCATTGCTTGAGAATTTAATGCTCGGGAATCGAATTTATTGGAATTGAGAATATTGCATTTTGTGTACTAAATGCACTTTATTTTTTTTTTTAAATTTACGTATTCTTACTTGTATATATGTTAGACATTTTTGCCCCCAATTGATGCTCTGCAATTTCTTTATTCTTTTCTTCTTCTTCAACTTTATCTTTTTCCAATCGATACCCAATCCCAATGAAATAAAACTCACTTTTTTCCTCTTCCTCCCCCCTTCTTCCTCCTCTCCACCCCACCATCGCCTCCCTGGCATAACTATTTTTTTAATTTATTTACCCTTCAATTCTTTGTTTTTCATTTTAAGAAGACCCTAATATAAAGAGAACACCACCACTTTCTTTCTATACTGCCTCTGTAATCCCTCTCTCTTTCATAGAACAATGACCTTCAACACTTCTATGATTCTAAATTCTAATTGAGCCTAACTGAATCCATTAAAAGAGCAATGTAAAAAAAAAAATAACATTTTTCAAAATATTTAAATATATATATATATATACTTCATCAAATTTTATTTATAAAAATAGACCTCTTTGCTACACATAAATTTTTAGTTTTTTATTATATGTGTTTATGTGTTCACTAACCCTAAACACAAAGAGCAAGTTTATGTTCCAACTTGGGAAATTCATTTAGAAAATTACATGGACCGTGATTCAACTCATAATTTAAAGGAAGCTTATGATGGAAATGAATTATATCTAAATAAAATAGTATTTAATAATTAAAATATGAATGTTTTCTGGAAACAAGTAATAGCCAAATATAGCAACAAATATTTTCAAGCTTAATTCCAATTCTACTTACCAGGTAATTAGCTTTTGGGGAAAGATATTTTAGCAAACTAATTTGCTCTCTCTCTCTGATTTTCTGGGATTAAATAATCCTGTACTAAGAGGAAAAAAAATTTGCTAAAAAGCAAACATTGATTGTCACAACAAACTATTGAAAGTAGCAGAAGAAAAGTTAGCGTGGTAAATAATAGAAAAAAATATTTAATCATGAATGAAAAATAGTACCAGATATTGAACATAAATAAGTGCTAAAGATAAATATTAAAAATATTTTAAGATTTTTTTCTTTAAATATGTTAAATTCTTTTCTGATAACTGCCGAATATTACTCTCGTTTCCAATAAAGGTATTAGTAGGAAAAATTTATACTTCACATTTTTTTTTTTGTTAGTTAAATGTATCGATGTCGGGTTCAAACTAAGGAGTACAAGGGAGCAAGTACATGATCCGCCCAGTAACCGATATTGAAAAACGAATATCCGTACGCAACAGAATTCGAACTTGAGACTGTGAAGAGCTTGGAGCCCTAAAGGATCCAGTAACACTTGCATTATTCCGACAACAGCAATTCAAACCACCCCCTCCACTACGGACAACTAACGGAACCGTTACCTAACGGACGGGTCACAGACGCCAGCTCACCAAAGCCCGCAATCTTCTTCCAAGCTGTCTCCCCGCCACTCTCGGCCTCTGTCGCCGTTAGTTTTAACGGTGGCCTGTGAGCCCGCGCCCCGCGCACAGCTCACACAGCGTTTGCAGTCGGCCCGAGTTCCCCATTTATTTAAATTATTAAATAATAATAATAATAATAATAATAATAATAATAATTACTTCAAACAACAATACTCATCTTTATGATATCACTTAAAATAGTAAATAATTCAATTCTCTCTCTCTGCTCATTTCTTTTTCTTTCCTCTCATAGCTCTTTCCGTTCGAAGTCATGTCGGTAAGAGCCCGATTTCTTTTTCTCTAATTTGAATGGGTTGGTTTTGATTTGCTAGGGTTTCTCTTCTTGCTCTGCGAGATGCTCAATTTAGTTTGATTCGATTCTGTACTGTGTTCTAATGATCTTCTAGGGTTTAGGTGATCGATGTCTTTGGTTTGATCGAAAGACGACGCGGTTTCGTGTAAAAAGTTTGGGGTTTTAGGTCTTATTGGCTATTTTTCGATGATTGAGTTTGGATTGTTAGGATTAATAGTGGACCCTGTTTGTGCTCGAATTCGTATATATTGCTTTTTTTCCTTGAAAAAACGGTGGATTGATTAAATTCAGCGATTAAGCTCTTTCGTATTCGATTAAAGTTATTTTCTTTATTCGAATTTTATGAATGAAGTTGTGGCTGGGGAATTGTGTGTTTATATGTTCTTCTCCCCCTGCACCCATATTTTATTTTTTTAGTGTTTTGATATATGATTTTAATAGATAGACTGCGGAACTCGTGAAAAGGACAACTGGTGAAAATGTTTAGAAGTTTATGTTCCCTTGTTGAGAATGTGAACTGTTGGAAATCATAATTCAAATCCTCATGAAAATATGAAAGTCAAATTTTGAGTTGGTTTAGGATTTTTGGAGTTCCTAAAATTTAGTCTTAGAGTCATTGTATTAGGATCAAGTTAGGAGTTTCTTATTTTCTTCTAATAAAGTAAGTATTAGATTAGGAATAGGAGTTTGATTTTGAGTTGGATTTGTATTGTTTTGCCTATAAAAGAAGAGACATGGTCAATGTTTGTAACAAAGAAAAATAAAGAAAAAGAGTGGAAAAAGAGAGAATTTGTAGTTGAAAAGTTTGAATAAAAATATTTTATTTTTGAGTTCTTCAAATAAAATTTTGTATTCTTCCAAAATCAACAGTGGTATCAGAGCTTGGTTCGTGTTCATTGCGTGAAAAGGTGACAAGAAAAAACAAAGAAGATAGCAATGGGAGAATTCGGTAACAATAATTCTACTCAATTAATTTCAAGATTCAAAGAAGAAAATTATCAATTTTGGAGTATCAAGATGAAAATTTTGTTCCTCTCACAAGATCTATGAGATTTTGTAGAGAACAAGTATGGTGAATATGATGTTCAAGATTCAAGCACTACATAAGCACAAAAGATGGAGCTAAATGTGAAGGTGCTACTTTACATCCAACTAGCATTGGACGAGACACTCTTTTCAAGAACTATGGAAGCAAGGAAGGCAAAGAAAAAGCAGGGGAAATATTGCGGGATGAATTTGAAGGACCATATAAGGTAATTACTTTGAAACTCCAAAATATTCATCGTGATTTTGAGAATTTATTGATGAAAGATTGAGTCAATTAAGAAATTTCACTCAACGGTTACAACAATAGTTAATCAAACAAGAGCACTTTGTGAAGATTTGAAGGAACAAAAGGTAGTTGAAAAAGTCTAAAGATATCTTGATTTATTGTCAGGACAATTGAAAAAGTTGGAGATTTAACTAAATTTGACACTTAATCAGTTAATGGTTTTTTATTAATACATGAAGAGAGGATAAATGTAAATTCAGTTGAACACATTCTTCAATGAAGGGTAGACTTAAAAAGTGGATCAAATAGCAATTTTGGAAAAAGATCTTTCAAGAAAGAATATGAAAAGTCAAACTTTCAACAAAAAGAACAAGAAAAATGAAAAGGTCGTTAGTGTTTTTATTGCAAGAAAATTGGTCATATTGAAAAATATTGTTGGCAGAAAAATAAGAACGCTGCATAATGCAATAATTGTAAAAAGTTTAGACATGTAGAAGAAAAATATTAGTACAAGAATAAGAATCAAGTAAACTTTATAACTAGTAGTTCAAAAGATGAAAAATATTTGGTGAGCCTTTACTTTTTCACTCATGTAAAAATGAGGAAAGATGTATTTGAATAGTAGTTGTAGTAATAAGCAAGTTTGTAGAATTAGAAGAAGCTGAATAGTCTTATGTGTGGATGGGGAACAGTAAATAGATCTAAGTATTTGAAAAAAAAAATTATCGTTGAAACAAAAGAGGGAAAAGTCTACATAAAAATGTGATATACATGCCAGGGTTTACAAAATCTTATCAGTTTGGGCCAGTTAATGGAAAGAGTATTTTACGTCAATGTTTAAAATAATGATAACGTAATGATAATATTTTTCTTCTGTTATGTTAATATAGATTATAACGTAACACATAATGTAGGTTATACGATTTAATATTTATTTAATAAAAATAAATAAATATATATATACTATATTTAAGAATTTTTATAAATAGAAAAATAATTTTAAAAAATCTAAAAAATATTAAAATAACATATAACACATTTA
This sequence comes from Agave tequilana, assembly GCA_038442645.1. Taxonomy (NCBI): domain Eukaryota; kingdom Viridiplantae; phylum Streptophyta; class Magnoliopsida; order Asparagales; family Asparagaceae; genus Agave; species Agave tequilana. Next base: position 23,570 of record JAVJIF010000184.1, on the reverse strand, counting down.
GCAAGTCTTACAGCAATTTTTAGTATCATAATAATTTTTCACATTCACAAGTTGTAATTCATAATTTCATATACACAAACAACAATATGATCTGCATATTTCATTATAATTCATATTTTTTAGTCATGCTATAATCTACACAAAAATTCATAATTTAATTTACAATAATTCATAATTTTTTAGTCATGTTATTCATTATAATTCATAATTCAATTTACAATATACTATTCAATTATAACCCCCGTGTCCTTCACTCTCCGATATTTTACTCCCGATCTTTCTGCTCTCCCTCCCGACCTCTCTCTGCTCTCCCCCCTCTCTCAGGAGAGAGCTCTCTCTGCTCTGCTCTCTCCTGAGAGAGAGATTCGTGGGGAGACCGGAGAAAGAGAGAAGATAGAGCTTACATGTGCTTGGAGACAGAGAATCACCACTTGGACATGACGCTGGCGAGAACCACTAGAGGTAGTTCTTCTCTATTTGTTGTCGATCGCAGAGAGGTATGTCTTCTTTTTTCTTCTCGACGTCGAACGAGGAGACGACGGCGAGGTTGCGGAGAGGAGACGAGAGAACGAATTTGGGGTTTTTTTTTGCCATAGACCGGGAGAATATGGGGGGTTTATAAAAAGTTGACTTGCACTGTAACATAGGTTACGATGCGTTCTGTTAATAACGTAACATAACGTAAGTTACGTGCAAAATAACCATAGTTATTAAACATTGCGTTTTCTAGACCTGTTACATAACAATTGGTCGGCGTTACGTTATATAACGAGTTATAACGGGTTATATAACGAGTTTTTTAAAACACTATTTTATGCTATATTTGACGATGACAAGTGCATAATTTACAAGAGAAACAAGGAGATGGTAATTTCAGCGACAATGCCAAACAATGAGATGTTTCTTGTTATATTTTCTAAACCCAGCATGAATACTTCCAACATCCAATCATGTAATTTTACTTGCATTTCTATGGATTCTCCTTATTTTGAAAAAACAAGTTCGACAAGAGAAGTCTACAAAGCAGAAGAGAAGTCATCAAGAAGAACCAAATTAGAAATTTGGTTAATTCTTCAGAAGAAAAAGAAGCTACCAATTCGAAGTGCAGTTACAAAAGAAAAATCAATACAAGTGGATTCTACTATTGCGTGAAGCTCAAAAGAAAAGACAAAAAGAAGTTGAAACAAAGATTCAGCCACAAGCAAATAGAAGACAAAGTTCTTACAAAGAAAAGTCCATTTCAAGAAGCGACAACCAAAGGATCATCAACACACAAAAAGAGGAGTTCAACTGTTATTGAAAATCAAAAACATTAAGTATTCATGAAGGATTTGAATTAAAGGAGGTTGTTGAAAAATCATAATTAAAATTCTTATGAAAATCGGACGGTCAAATTTTGAATTGGTTTAGGATTTTTAGAGTTTCTAAAATTTAGTCTTAGAGTCATAATTGTATTAAGATTAGTTTAAGAGTTTTTTTATTTTCTTCTAATAAAGTAAGTATTAGAGTAGGAATAAGAGTTTGGATTTGAGTTGGATTTGTATTATTTTGCCTATAAAAGAAGAGGCATGGTCAATATTTGTAATGAAGACAAATAAAGAAAGAGTAAAAAAGAGAGAATTTGTAGTTGAGAAAAGTTTGAATAAAAACATTTTGTTTTGGGTTCTTCAAATAAAATTTTGTGTGGTTCTTCTTCAAAAATCAACATGAACATTGTGTGCTTTCGTTCTTTTGCACATTGTGGTGATCGAACTTTTGTTATAATGAATGTTATAGCTTTGAAAGTGTCATGCCTTGTACCTTGCACTGGTTGGTGTGCTCATATTGACTTTTAGTTGAAGTACATAGTCTAGCACTTTTATGAATGTTTGAAAATGTTTTAAAGATCCCTATGTTCTTTACGTGCTTCGTTATTTTTGTTTGATTAAGATCTTCGAATTCTTGCAATTATACATTTATAAAAAAATGCTTAAGATCCATGTGCTCTTTAATGCATACAATATTCTAAAGTAGATATTGGGTTATCACCAGGCTACAGCCTATTTTCCAAAAAAAAAAAAAAATCTCTTTTCTTTTCTTATCCTTTCTTTATGCTGTGAACCCCCAACAACAACCCAAACTCCCCCCCACCTCCACCACCACCCAAAAAAAAAACCACCACCCCCGCCCTACCCACCAAACTACTTTTCTCTTGACATGTACAAAAACATGAAATAGTTGTGGGCATCATTATACATAAAAATATATACATTTAACTTGTATACAATGTCCTAAATGGCATATGTTTATTAGAAATGTTCCTACATGAAAGGTATTAACGATGTCATGTATTTATGTGATGATATTAGATTGAATGGTGCAAGAGGGATCTAGTTACAAGTCAATGAAGCCATACAACAACAAGACCAAAGCCTTTATACTAAAACTTAGGGTTGAACAGTTAGAAGTGATAAAGTAGAGGAAAACCGAATAAATAATAATAGTTATAATTTGTGTGAAAAAATGCCACGTCCTTGACATATCAGGAAATATAATGGGTGATATGTCAAGTCAGACTCAGGATGTCAGCCATTGGTAAAAAAAATGTGATATTTCCCTTTATTTCAAAGAACTAGCACGTTAGCCATGTTGTACAGTTTCTCATATAACATTTCGTGCTATGGATTTCTTTCATGGAGTATATACATGCTTAGCTTTCTGGCTTGTCAGCTGCCGTGGCTGAAATATAATATAAACATGTAGAGGATGTGAATTGCAAGTGCGTAGAACCTGATTTCATATATCAGCCAATTCTTATACATATTGGAAATATCATATCGGATTTTAAGGCAACCGATACGATATTAACCCTATATATTAGCCGATATTGGGACTGATATTGCCGATACGATCGAAATTGCCGATGTTAGTATTAAAAATCATCGATATTAATATCGAGATTTTGAACCATGGTGTAGAATATAAACAGGAATAAGTAATATATCGAAGGGTTGCTGGAGACATGGATTATAAGAAGTCATTCATAATGGTGCATGGAGTAGATAGATGGTTCTGCCAGTAAATTATTAGACGCGACAAAAAGAAAAATCAAACAATTTGAAGAAATAAGTGTTTTGAGGACAACAATTTTTTTAAAAACTGTCCAGTAATAACATAAAGTGGTGCAAAATTGAGTTAGAGGATTCTGAAGAAAATGATCCGTTAAGTGGTGGATTGTAACTTCCATTATATATACATATATATAGAGAGAGAGACTTGTATCATTCCGGAAGGATTCGAGGCCGAATCCTTCCCACTCAAATACAACCCTACGACATCTGAATACAAGATTCACTCCGTTGAAGTTGATCTACATTATTTTAAGTAACAAAAAATCAAAAATCATGTATTTTGAATACTTTTTGCCCATGCATCAAGTAGGCGCAAAATGTACGGCCAAAATAGTGAGTTGGTTAGTTTAACGGTGTAGAATATTTGAAATCTAACAAAATTGGTGTGTGAGGGTTTTAAATATTTAGATCATGATGAAGTGGCCGGATCGAGAATTTGTATGTCTAAAAATATAGATCTAAGTAGTCTTTAGATCTAAGTAATATGTTATTTTCAGCCGTCCATTTTACGCTTACTTGATGGATGGGCAAAAAGTATTCAAAATATTTGATTTTTAATTACTTGAAATAATGTAGATCAACTTCAATGGAATGGATCTTGCATTCAGATGTCGTAGGGTTGTATTTGAGTGGGAAGGATTCGACCTCGAATCCTTCAGTAATGACACAAGTCTCTCTCTCTCTCTCTCTCTCTCTCTATATATATATATATATATATATATATATATATATATATATATATATATATATATGGAAATGATCCCATGAGAACGGTTCTTATATATGCGTGTGTGAAAATGATCCTAGGAGAATGGTTCTCAAATTAAGCTTCGTGAGAAATCCACGGTGCGCCACTCCGTGGATGATCCGAACCGTTCATCTTGATCTTCATACTCTAATTAGGCTAATCATGAAAAATTAAGCGATTTCAAGCCTTTTTATTAAGTGGTTAACATATTTTTTGTAACCACTTAATTCATAGGTAAAAAGGCTTGGAATCGTTTGATTTTTCATGATTAGCCTAATTAGAGTATGTAGATCAAGATGAACGATTCAGATCATACATGGAGTGGCCCACCGTGGAGTTCTCACGAAGCTTAATTTGAGAACCGTTCTCATAGGATCATTTCCCTATCTGTGTGTGGCTAGCTTACATTATGATTGTCCGAGTTTTTCTCATTAAATGAAGTTGGTTTTTGAGTACATGACCCGAAGTGGAAAGAGCTCTACAAGAGACTGGATTGAAACTTTTCAACTAACTGTCTCATGAGTATATTAGGTATCTAACAGTGCCTGAGAAAGTATTGAGATTACTCAGAAGTGGTAGAATATTGTACATGAAGTAAGGTCCACCTTATGGACTCACAAGTTAGCGGCAGTCGATTACTCATGAGTTGTTTGATTATTCATAACTTATTGCGGCAGTTGGCATCAAAATGAATGAGGAAAAGTTTTCAGAGTTTGCACATGTTAGAAGTACATATATAAAGTTAATCCATGACCAACATCCTCGACACGTGTTTGTAACTTGGTTCTTTGATGATTAAAAGTTAAACTTGTAAACTATTTGATCCTTATGGGAAATTTTTGTTATTATCATGTATTTCTAGCATGTGTTCAAGGTGTAGGGCACGCCTATTGAACATATAGCAAAAAATGCACACATGATGCATCAATATGAAAACAAAATAATAGGTATGCTGTTATGGAAAATCTTAAAAAATCGGATATACACGTTGTGGACATGGAAATAATATAAATATACTTGTGTTTTTTGTGCATGCTAATGTTCATTACCAGTATCACAACTTTTTAAGGTTGGAAGAAGCGTGATCTCGGACACTCTAAAAATATGTTTTCAAGTCATGTAAATCAATGATAACATGATGATCGTATTCCTCATTAAGAATTTGGACAAATAATACACATGTAATGCATCAACAAATCATAGGATTATGAATCCATTACTCACACATTCAATTTCTAACTTCTTAGTTTTTGATACATCTATAAGTTGTTTTGATAAATAAGTTTATGATATGTTGTGAATCCATTATTCTCTTGACCCTCATCACCAGTTGAACCTTTATTACCAATCAAACGGTTCAGATAGGGCGCATAATTTAAAGAGGACAAGTTTCCATGAAATAATTCAAAATTTTAAGGCTAGTTGGCTGGTAGGGAAGATTACCTTATTACTGCAGTTTAAGATCTTGCAACCAGGGAGCCTCTGTTTCACATGTAGAAAATATCAGCAAAACGTAATTAAAGAATATCTAACTCTCACCCTAGGAAAGTATTTTATTTTGCCAATGTTCTTGCTTTGCCCGTTCTATGAGCAACTAATTTTTATCATGTCTGGGAACCCTGCAGAATTCATTATTTTAATGTCATATTGAAATCAAGCGAGTTGTTATCTTTTTATAGCTCTATTATTTCTTCTTGCTTCATTTCCCAATAGTTTTGTTTTTGCATGCTATAATGTTTATGGTGGTAACAACGATATTAACCTTCAGTGTATTAACTTTAATTGAGTTATCAGTTTATTTCTTTATCTAAATATCTACCATATTATCAACCCCCTACCCTCCGAAACCAAAATCCCTCAATCCCTTTCAATTACATTTGCTATGAAATGCTTATTTATATAATAGTCCCTTGAAACACGCCCCTCTATTGCAGTACTTTTTTTTTTTTATGAATAATACTTCTCTTATTTTTGCTTGTTGTATTGCAAGCTTGTGTGATGTGATCAAGAAGTATATCTATTTTGCCTTTAAATGTGGGTCCCAACTACTATGGTTCTTCAGTGCATGTCTGGACCTTGCAAACCTCCAAATCGCTCATAACAAGTGGGGTACCACATAGTTAGGGACTTATATCCGAGATCATGTTTGTGGTGGATTAATATCAAATTAATCAGTCTGGAGTTGCATCCTAAAATCCGTTCCTAATCTTATTGATATCTAATGACCTAAATGATATGATCTTTCAGTTAGCATATGTTCAGGAGTTATTTTTTTCCTCTTTTGGTAGATGAAAATTCATGTGGTGTTGGACTAATATCTAATCTAGTTAATCAGTATGAACTTCTATCCTAAACCCTTCTCAACATTGTAGGATATCATGACTTAAATGATATAATCTATCAGTTAAAATTTTCAGGACTTTTTTCTTCTTTTTTGGTTCAGGTGAAATTTATAATATTTACTGTTTGACTGTTGCTTTCCGATGGCAAGATGATTCATTGATGCTGAGAAACATTGATCTTTATACTTAACATGAATCAGTGAGAATATGAAATTTTGAGAATTTTGAATGTTGATGGAAAAGCTTAATTTAAACATTTTGATAAGAAGTTGCCTTCTAACATTGCTTGAGCTAGTGTTAGCTTGTTTTAACATTTGTGAATAAGAGATGAATGTTGTAAACCTATTTGGTGTCAGCTTGTTTATACATTTGTGGGCATTCCACAAGAGATGAATGTTGCAAACTTATTTGCAAAATATTGTTCTTAGACTAGTTTACCTACAGTACATGCGGCCTGGTCCGATAATAGTAAGAGAAGCTACATTTCAATATTTATGGGGACTTTTGGGATATTTTGAACAATGATTTGGTCATTGTTCAATATATTTGAGGGGGATAGTAAAGTTGTAAAATAAATCTGCCACTTCTGGGTAACAAACAGCCTAAGACTGATATACTTGATGCTTGATGCTACAGTGTGGTTGGGCTGTGGTGTGTTAATTTACTTGCTCCTAGTTGCGGTCTACTAATGATGTTGAAGATGTGCTGTGCTAACAGAGTAAAACAATGAATTAGTTATTTCAAGTCTTCTTGGGTAAGGAACAATTCTTTGATCGTATGTAAATATTTGAATGAACAAAAGGGGATTGAAATAATCTTCTGGAATGGGATGGGACATTTTGCTTCAGTTGTTTTCCAAAATCTTCTGTGACGTAGGTTCATGCATGAGTATATATTTTCATGTTAAGATTCATGGATAATCTCTAGAGAGAAGTTTAATAGTAGTGCATGCATTTGTTTGTGAGTGATACAAAAAGATAATTGCTCTTCACACTATATATATATATATATATATATATATATATATATATATATATATATATATATATAGAGAGAGAGAGAGAGAGAGAGAATCTGTACCTCAGCCGCCAGCTGAGAGAGACTCTGTCAGCTGGCGCAAAGTTGCTGAATTTTAACCACTATTTTGACTACTGGTACCAAGATCGCAATTTTATATGAGGACTGTGACAATGTCGCAGTAGTTTTATGAGGAAGGTTGCCATGGTCGCAGCTTTTCTAAGGACTGCGACCTTGGTCGCAGTCTTTTCCTGAGGGCTGCTATCAGGGTCGCAGTCCTAATTACACTAAAATTATATGATTTTCTAGGACTGCGACCATGTTACAGTGGGCTGCGACTAAGTTGCAGTGGGTTTGCGACCATATCAAAGTGACAGCTGAGAGAGTCTCTCTCAGCTGGCGGTTGAGGTACATTTTTCACACACACACACATATATGAGAAAAATGTACCTCAGACTCCAGCTGAGAGAGACTCTCTCAGCTGTCACTTTGATATGGTCGCAAACATACTGTAACATGGTCGCAGTCTTAAAAAATCATACATTTCAGTGTAATTAGGACTGCGACATTGGTCGCAGTCTTTAGAAAAAGTCAGCGATCTTGGTCGCAGTCCTTAGAGCGGTCCTCATAAAAATACTGCGACATAATCACGGTCCTCATATAAAACTGCGATCATGGTACCAGCACGCAAAATAGTGATTGAAATTCAGTTACGTTGTGCCAGCTGAGAGAGTCTCTCTCAGCTGGCGGCTGAGGTACAGATTCCTCTACACACAGAGAGAGAGACTTTTGTTATTCTGGAAGGATTCGAGGCTGAATCCTTCCTACTCAAATACAACCCTCAGACATCCGAATACAAAATTCACTCTACTGAAGTTGATCTACATTATTTTAGGTAACTAAAAATTAAAAAATCATGTATTTTGAATACTTTTTTGCCCATTCATCAAGTTGGCGCAAAATGGACGACTGAAATAGTAAGTTAGTTTAACAGTATAGAATATTTAAAAATTAACAAAAATTAGTGTGAGGATTTTTAAGTGTTTAGATCATGATGAAATGGTCAGATCGAAAATTTGTTTGTCTAAAGATGTAGATCTAAGCAATATGTTATTTTTAGTCGTTCATTTTGCGCCTACTTGATGGATGGGCAAAAAGTATTCAAAATACATGATTTTTTTATTTTTAATTACTTGAAATAATGTAGATCAACTTCAACGGAGTGGTTCTTGCATTCGGATGTCCTAGGATTCTTTTGAGTGGGAAGGATTCAGCCTCGAATCCTTCCGGAATGACACGAGAGAGAGAGAGAGAGAGAGAGAGAGAGACGCGTGTGTGTGTATAAAGAGAGAGACTTATGCATGCCCTATTTGTTTGTCACATTGGTGATAAGATGAGAATCACACGTGTTCATTCATGCCTTTTCCCTCTCCATGTTGTCGTGGAATTTTCCAGATGGAAAAGGACCGCCCTTTGCCAAAATTCGGAGAATGGGATGTCAATGATCCTGCTTCTGCTGAGGGATTTACTGTGATTTTCAACAAAGCCAGAGATGAAAGAAAGACTGGTGGGAACACTCCAAAGCCAGACTCTCCGGCAAAGGATGGTTCTTCCTTTAAGAATGGGTCGTATGCTCCCAAGTCAAATTCTGTAAGCTTTGGTTTTAGCCCATAAATTTGCTTTCGATTTCTATTGTAAGCTCTCATAGTCATTCTATCATTCATTATAAATATGCAGAAAAAATGGTTTTGCTGCATGCAACCAAGTCTGGCAGAATCAAGAATTGATCAAACTAATGTTTGTGGAATTTATTTTGTTTTGAGAGAGACAAAATTGTGTTCTTCTGGTGGCCCAGAAGCTGTGGCAGAATGTTGGGTCAGAATTTCTTTGGTGGTGTGATGAAGGTGTGCAGTGAGAGGAAGAGCAGGTTGTGTGGGGGGAAAGGATGAGAAATGGGAAGCGATTGGTTCTCTCTCTAAATTATGTATATGAATATAAATAAGAATGTATAGTTATAACCTAAGTTTGCTTGCTGATTATCATGTTGGTCTGTTATTGTGGAGATTTAGTTTTAATTTTAGTTTTGTCAATTCATGGGATGAACTTTGAGCAACAAGGTCTGATTTAGGTTGAAAGTGTTGTCGCGCTAAGCACCATTGGAAACGTTGGGAAATTGCGGCGATTGATGACTTTGGGCTTTCTTCCAGTTGCTCATTTTTCGCATGGCAGTGTGTTCTTGTTTTGTTCCTCTGGAAGTACAAATCCCAGGGGAAAGCATTTTCCTTATCGCTGTTGCGTTCTTTAGTGTGGCCAATTCATGATGGGAAGCAAAATGTTGTTGGGAGTGTTGAACTGCCCCCTTGTTACTGTCCAATTGTACATTTTGTTGAGATACTTTGAGAAATTCTTGCCTCAATAACTCTAACATTGACATCAAAATTCTTACCCAGATAAAGAACTCAACATCTATGTCAAAATCTGTGAAATGCAAAAAATCTTAAACTCCTATCTCTATCTTTGTTCTCATCATTTAATAAATATCACCAGATAGGACTTCAAACCCTACCTCAAGTCGCGGTCGGAAGAATTGCTCGATGACCACAACAAAGGGCTAGCAAGGGGAGAAGCTGCAAATGGCTCCATGCGATCAGAAAGCATGCAGATTTTGAGCATTTCAACAACCAGTGCACATGACAAAGGCAGCTTGTGCAGTGTCAAACCTGTTGATTGCAATCTGACTTTGTGCACTCATTCACTGCTAGTAAGTAGTCACATAATATAATCTCAGTCTCATGGAATCATTGAAACAAACATCACAGAGAGAAGGTGCTGCTGTCGTCTAAAGAAACAAATTCATATTCCAAAGTACGGAAAAAGCAAAGGATGCAACAGTCAAGAAGTTACAAGAATGGTGAATTTGTGTTGCCCAACAGTAAGACAAAATTTCAGATCTCAGGGGGCTTGAGCTCATCAGTTTTTAACTAACCTATTCATTTCATACAACTGAGAAAACAACATAGTAGCAGTTACAAAGCCACGAAAGTAAGACGACACGGTACATCAATTTCAAAAACAGACCTAGACTCGTGAGGTGCCAAGTTTTCGCTCAAAAAGACGGCGCAAGAGGTAAACTTGAAGAACACTTGCTCCAACAAGTGCTGCTGATTCAAAGAGTGCCTTGTGGAGGGCTCTCCTGCTCATGCCCTCATTCACTGTCACAATTATCACAGAGAACATTGAGAATAATGTAATTTAGAAATATGGTGTTGGTTATATCTTGAAAGATGAATTTTATATGCTTAGCAGGTCAAGGCAAGTTCACAAGTCAAACCATATACACAATGCATCAGCTTTGGAGATCAACCATAAAAATTTTAAATTTTCATTCCATCTTAAGGGGTTTGATGAATATTATAGGCTCAGCTGGTCACCAGCTTCACTTTAGAAAAGGCACTTCATTGCATAAAACCTTGCAGTTTCAGAGGTTGACCCATATTCACAATGTGTCAGCCATATCAGCTAAAACTTTGTTTGACACAGAAAAATTACAAATCTGAATCACAATGGTCTCTCTAAACCAATTGGAAGCGACATTGTCCAATAATAAATCATCAGTAATGTATAAAGTAGTAATATGAATCAAGATTTGATATTTGTGAGTAATGCTATACCTACTGCACTTTTTTAGGACTGTCAAAACAAGCCCCTTACCCTAGAACCCAATTTCATGTTCTCTCTAGTTAGTTTTTAAATACATCATACACATTTTAAATAGAAGATTTCTAAATATCTTTTACACTATTGCTAATCAGTCATCTAAAATATACTACCATTACCATACAAACATGGGAGAGTGAACCCAACCACTACCTTGCTACTTATTTTATTTTGGCTCTCTGTTAAGTGATTAAATTTATGCATTTACTATCGTGGTGCTAACCAGGCAAAGATTGTAGAAGGTTTCAAATCAAGGGTGACACAAAATGTGCCAAACGGAAGCAATATACAAATAAATCAATGATCTCACTTGTCTCACTTATTTCATACAGCCACTCACTTGTTCCTGGATAGGGCAGCTTCTATTTATAAGTCGTGTTATGCCAAGTCCAAACAACCAGGCAATCATTTTTGCAGTTGTCAAATGCATAGGATATAGGAACATACCAAATGCTTGGCGATCCGTCTGAGCTTCCAGCCAGTGCTGTTCAAACTGTATGTTGTAAAGAGCTTCTTCTAGCTTTCCAATTTGTTCCAACAAAGGGTTTTAATGCTCTGCAGGAATTCTAGATCAGCATAACTTATTTTTATGCAGTTTTTGGGCATTCTATATCAAAAGCACGACTTTTACCATCTTTTGCGTGCTCATCAAAGTAGGAAAAGTGACCGATGTGTACATCAAAGTCGACAGTTTCATGGTAAGGGGAGTTGTTGGTGAAGCAGAAGCGGTGAACCCCTTTCTTCTGAACTACAAATTCAAACTTATCACTCGTCTTGTCACGAACATCATAAATCTGATCACCAGATGGGCCCTTTACCTGGTACACCAAAACACTGATCAGGTCGATACGACAGTGACAGGAAATGAGAAGCAAACTGCAGGTAAAGCTAATCCCAAATATTTGGATGGATACCATGAGTTCTCTTTAGCATTCACTAACTAATTTCTTCAAACGGTATCCCTTTAGATGACCTTTATCAAGTGGAACATTACAAGTCAGATTTGCGACCACACAGACACAGAGTTAATGGCTTCAAATGGTAGCCCATTAGATGACCCTAACAAGTGGAGCGTTACAATTCAGATTAGTGAGCGCACGCACGCACACACAAATATATAGAATGTGATAAAAATGTTACTCTCGAGATTGATTATTTGTTGGGGAAAATGTATATGTACCTTGGTGTTTTTTTTAAATTACTTTTTTACCCATCTCAACTTTTCTTTATCATTTGCCCTTCATTCGTACTAGTTATCTTATTATACCCCTATTTCAGTTTATAGATAGTTTTTCAAAGTTTTCTAATATATTTGGACTAATTTACTCTTCTAATTGTTTTAGTAATATCTCTATAAAGATTAAATTGATTGCATCTGTATGAGTCTACGAACAATATTTAAAGAACAAAATAAAACGTGAAAAAAAAAATACTAGAGTCAGGGGTTATGGATTATGGACTAGAGGAATATCTAGAGAGCAGAAGAGTCAGCCACTAACTTTAGTTTCGAGGTAGTACAATGGCTGCTTATCAATGGAACATGGCTTTGGCCAAGACCCCAACATAAAATATGAGGACCTCATAGCTTTTTGTGGTGAGAGTCAGTGGAAAAGAAAAGGTACCAATGCTTGAGAATCTTGGGGTTGTTTATGAATATGAAGCATGAATCTTGTATGTGAAATTATTGAAATCTAGGGTGGGTAACAAGACATTGGGGGTTTATTTTGAGACCAAAAAAGAATTTTGGGGCTATATAAGAAAAACCTGTGCAGACTAAACAAGAACTTTTGATAGTTGAAATGATTATAACCATATTTTAGTGCATGTGATTTAACAATTTTACAAAGTAGCAAGTATTTCTCTCTATTTCTTTGAAAAACCTCAATCTTCAGTTCACGTCATTGTTTTAAGGTGAACACAAAGAGATGCAAAATATTAATTTCAGCATAATTTATTGAATTCAACTCAAAAAAGCATAACTTGTTGAACTTGGAGAAATATGTTTGATGGCGAATGAGATTGAGATGAGAGACAATTTCAAAAAAAAGACAGAGAAAGAAGGTAGATGATGATGATGATTATGAGTGAGTGAGAGAGAGAGAGAGAGAGAGAGAGAGAGAGAGAGAGAGAGAGAAGCAGCAAGCAAGAAAGAGAGAGATATGGTAGAGAGAGAAAGATCAGATCAGTTTAATTTTATAGAGATATTACTAAAACATAAAAGTAAATTAGTCCAAATAGAAATTTTTGAAAAACTATCTATAAATTGAGATAGGGGTATAATGAGATAACAAGTATGAAAGAAGGGCAAGTGATAAGAAAAAGTTGAGACGGGGGAGAAAAGATAATTCAGAAAAAGAAAAAAAAAATCAAGGGCACAGACATGTTTTCCTTCTTTGTTTGTTTAATAGCAACAAGTTAAAACTCTTAAGCATGTCACCCCCTTCGAATAGAAATTTATTGGGTGTTTCTTCCTTTTAAAATTCTCATGTCCACCTATATTGTACATAATGCATGTATCCATTTGTGAGATACTTGTTTTAACGGTTACCTAGGCACCTTTATTTACTTGAACAATGGGAATAAAATACGGTATTGTGTCTTGGAAAAATTTTTGTATCAGTGACCCTCCATATACAGGGTACGAGTGCTCATTCCATCCACACAAAAAAATAAAAGCAAAGAAGGATTCTTCCATATACAAACTCTAGTATATATAATAGTGAAGCACTCTATAGTTCCTAGGAAGTAGTAGGAACAAACTTGAAGTTATTCCCACCACCTACCAAACCACATGAGGGCAACCCTATTAAATGATCCTCAAGATTCATCTTGATCTTACATATCATGAAATGCATGTGGACAAAAAATTATGTGCTTTGAAGATTTTCTAATCCATCCATCCATCCACTGGTTGCAAAATGAATACCTGTTTAAATATAGAACGAACCATTTGGATGGACAAGTATAAGTCTTCAAAACAATAAAAGAACAATGAGGGAGAATGCTATACCCTACCATTTTTTTTCTCGTGGGTTCAAAGTAACAAGGTTGACCACTTGCACAGCCGCAAGAGGCTTTACCGCTTCCCCATTGGAAGACAGTGGCCCTCATAAAGGAAGGTACTCTTCTCGATTATGCATGATTATGTATAAGCGTGATTATGAGTAGCATGAAATTTTAGCACCAGAGCACCGTACCACTCATAAAGAACAAGGATCTTGATACTAATGCTAGTGCATAACTACTCAATTTTTAGGTCAACACTGTGATTACTAACTCCCTTACAACAATAATGCAAACATTTCTTGGACTAAAAGTGTAACTGTGACCAGAAAAAAAAAATTTTACTATTGAATTATGAGAATATTAAGGGTTAAATTCTTGCTCCCTTGCTAGGCATGACAATAACATCCAATCAATTATGTGAAAACTATATCCTCTGCTGGTTCAATTCCTGAAGTTTCCCTGTAAAAGTTCTATCATCATCATTACGCATTATTGGGACAGTAACATCCACAATAACATCCTACAATACAAGGGTTGGGAATGCAGCAACATAAAGCTTTAGGTCAAAAATTGATCAAATTCTATGACCAGCAGAAGCATCGGAGTTGGTGCTATAGTCCTGATCAAAAGAAAATTGAAGAAATAAAAGGGCTTGCTATAAATCCACTAGGCAAGGAGGGAAACCTACCCTATTGGCAGATAAAGCTCATGCAACCAAATAGAAACCCTTCGATAAATTCTTCAAGATAAAGCAGTCAAGAGGAAAGGAAGATAGGTTTTCACTATCATCTTAAGAAATCTTTATCATATGTTCTCAAAAGAAAACATAGATCATTTCTATAAAATAAAATGCATTAGGATGTGATGCATATTACTATAAATGTACTCTACTTTTCATCGACTTGCTTTTTTCAATTTTATTAAGATGCGTTTACGTATACCATATAATAATTCGCTATCTCAATTACACAGTTTATCAAGATTAACTTCTGAACAAAATTTTATCAGATTGGTATCTAAAGTGGAGGCTCATATGCCCCCTGTATTGGCTCTCTTGATATTTATACCTCATCCTCCACGACATTATATAGAACAACATTAAAATGTTGGCATCAGTCAACATGACCATCTTAAATGAAAATTGAGAATGTTCCCTTGTAGAATATCAACTATAATCAACAACACAGAACTGCTACCTGGTTGAGCTGTATGCATTAAAATTTAAGTATTCTTAAAAAATTAATATTTATATTTTGTTACTGGAAAGATCCTCTAACTACACTTTTCTTGTCACTGGAAGCATCCTCCCACTCTGACGACACTTTTCTTCTTGCATATCTCTCTCATGGTGGCCATATTACATGCTTGATGCTTGTTCTTAGAACATCCAAAATATACCTAAGTAATCTTTAATCTGCAACGCGATCTTACTCTCTCACTCAACGATTATGTCATAAATTCAAGGATTTTCACAAGGTAATATTGTTTTTTATCCCTAAAAGTTATTGGCTTTGATGTCAGGCTAGACTAGACATGCAGGCAACCCATTACAACCTTGAATTGAAACCATCCAAGGCCGAAATTGATTGCACTTAGATCCAACGTTCTAAAATAAATATCTCAAACAGCCATTTATGTGGTTGCATAAAAATATTCGCTCAGTGGCCGTATCATCTTTACGATACATGGCCTCAATATGCCAACAGACCGCATATAGATATATGCGTGCGGAACTACGGATTATGCACCTGCATAACCATATTTTTGACTGCATATGAAAGGTTTTATGGGGTTCGCTTTAAAAACCTATTAACTCATCAAACCAATAAAAGGATTGAGCAAGTATTTCAACATTCCTTTATCCACACACACACACACACAACAAAAAAAATTTCCCCTTTCTCTTCAGGTAACAATGCTTAGATCCTCTGATCCAACGACATAACAAAGACCCAACGAATTATTCTTTTCTTTCAGTTCTCAGTTTCTCATTTTTATGATTTATTTATTCTCTTTCCTTGCATAGCTCTCCTTTCCCTCTCCCCCCCACGGGTTAATAAAAAGAGATTTGGAAAGGCAGCAACGATGAATGCTTTTCCTTTTTCCCTGTTTCGATCTTCCGCTTCATTCTTTCCGCATTTCCATTTCTCTTAACCCAAAAGGCTCTCCTTTCCCTTTTTTATTTGATCACAAGGCTCTCCATAGCTCGTGACATACGTATACAAATATTTTGAACAGGAAAAAAATATATGTACAAAATAATATGTGAGTGTGTATGTGTGTGTCCACATAATTCAATCGTTCAATGTATAAACCAGTTATGCATTATGTGAGTTGGAGCAAATGCATAATGTGTACACATTGTAGAACATTGATCTTGAACCCTACAAAATCCAAGTGTTACCCTTGATAATCTCAAAGGAGATACAAATAGCAAGGCTATTAATCTTTTTACCTTCAATGGCCACATCTGCCCCCTCTGCTCGGGGAGGAGACGGAGGTGTAATTATCTGGGTTCAACTTTGGTTGCTCTCTGGAATTACAGTATTACATTAACCAAACACATGGACACATAATTTATATATTACCTGTCTTAAATTTTTAAGAGTGAGAACCGAATCAACTGACCAACCTTTGGTTCTCCCCATCAATTTTCGTCACCACCTTCGATTCAAATTTATTTAACATCTCAGTAGCGTATCCAAACAATTTTTGCTCATTCAAAAGATAGCATCACCATTTACAGGCAATTATCTTAGGTGTGATATTTCCCAAATTGAACACCCTAACTAGACATTTAATTTGCCTTTTCACCAACTAATTGCACTTCCTTATTAGTGTTCACCATCTTCATGGCAACATTTTATGTTGAGCACTTGCTACTAAAAACAAATCACGTGGTTTTCTGTGTTTTTGCCACTAACAAGCATAAATTATCATTAAGGAATGTTCTTGTCCTCTCATCATCCCATCTAATCCTCCTTCAACTATTTTAAGTTTCTTCCTTCATTTTTTCCCTCTAAAATTCTCGCATTATTCTGCTCTCTAACTGATTTAAATCTTATCACTTATTTTTCTCATGCATTAAAACATGTTATTTGAGGTTTGATCTAGTTTTGTTTTTCACTACACTTGAAGAAGAGGTGTAAAGAGGTTGTGCTCTGAGAAGAGACAACAATTTGGAAGATTTGCCTCCAAAAAAATGTCATGATTGGAAGAAATCTAATTTGATGATTCCTATACTTGGCTCATAATGAGTTAAAGATAACCATATAAACAACAATTTGGATATTATCTAATAGTGTTTGTTTTTTAGTGGAAAGGATGGTGGTAACAAGATAGAATACATTGATAACTGCTTCAATATGAAGATTTTATGGTTTCGTCTTATATGTAGAAGATTGAACATACCTAAGTTGTTCAAGAGTTTGTCATATAGAAACTTTCTAGTTTTTATCATAAAGTTACAGCATAATTGTTCGAGAGTTTGCTCATACAAAAACTTTCTAGTTTTATCATATAGTTACTGTATGAACTCTAGCACATAAATAATTTACAAGGAAAATGTTTTTATTCATGTGTCATCTTCATATCGACAATTTTGTGAAAGTTTTCTTTTCAGCAGTAAAAAATAACAGTAATTGTATTAGTTAGGAGCTTAATTTTGTTAAGGGAGGCATGTGTCCCACTCTTCAAATGAACATTTATATTCCTTAGATAAATTTTCCTCTTGCTTTCCGCTAAGCTTCTTGCATATTTTGAATTGATGCCCCATAAGAAGGTGTTGGCATTCCTTGGTGGAGGCCATGATAGATTGATTAGGCTTGTCGACCCATCCATACCCATCCCTACATGCACCAAAAGCTACACACTAACCCCACACATCCACTCACACGTTCACCTAACACATCTAAATATGTACAAGAACACTCATATATAAGCAAATATGAAAGAGTAATGACCTCTCATTTTTTTTTTCAAGAGGCATATATCAGGTTAAGAGGATTTTTCAATCGTCTAATATGTTTAGAATCCCTACTGAAACCTATCAAATCTAACCATAATGAAAACTATCTTAATCTAATTCCATTCAAACTTAAAAACTCTAACCAAATATATTCACATTTAATCATTAACCAATTCTATATACTCAATAATCTCCTCTCTCTCCCCCCCCCCCCCGGTCCAGAACATAGAGAAGTCACATTTGGATAGATAGTTAAAAAAATATCTAAAATAAATAAATTAAATGCTATAGGAAATAATTAAAGAAATTAAGATATTAAATAAAGGCCCATCCAATAAAAATTCAAGAGAATTAGAATTCCAAAAATCCGTCAAATTAGAATCTCAAGCTATCTAATTTTATTTTTGAATAGATAGTTCAATCTTTCATATGCATGGCTTGTGCTCAAAATCTAGTGACAATAGCAAGATTTAAAACTCAGGATCGACATTGGACCACCTCTGTTGGTTGTGACTTCCAGAGTTTTGTCATTTTCATTAGTGTTGACAGTTTTGGATTGAAGCATCATATTGACATTATTTAAGAAAAAAATTAAAATTCTTCAAAAAAACTTCTAAAAATTGGAAGAGCTAATTAGGAACACTTCCAGATTACTTCATAATTGATGATCTTTATACCAAATATTAATAAAATATTATGTAATGTGATAGCTAATGTTGTAATGCTGAATTCAGTACATTAACAGTACATTGATTGGAACCAAATGCCAATGAGCTAGATAATATAAAACCATAGTACAAATCTGTAATGTGTTGTGTTATGGTATAAGAATAATATCTTGTCAATTAGACATATAGAATATTCATGGTTGGGAAGACATATAGAACATTCATGGTTTGAAAGTTTATATATATCTCAACAAGTCATATGGAAATTGAAATTGATCAAAAAAAATTAGCAAATTAGTGTAAACTATGAAAATAAAATGATATAACATGTTTTAAAGAAAAACATATATCAAATTTTAATAATCATATTTTTTAGATTAATTATTTTAAATTTATCAGTCAAGGCCTTTTCAATTATTTAAAAATTTTCAACCCAAGTCTATCCCAAGTATGGTTTAAGAAACCAGCACATCAATTCTATTCTCTCGAGACAAGAAGAAGAAGAAGAAGAAAATACATGAATAGTGTAGCCTCTTCAACCTATCCCATTTGATGCTCACCCCTCAAAACTCCAGCACCAAAAAATCCCTTCCACTGACCCTACTCTCTCTCTCTCTCTCTCTCTCTCTCTCTCTCTCTCTCTCTCTCTCGCTTTGGAGATTCCAATTATTAAGAAATTTTTCTCAAATAGTAGTGCAAGATCTTGAGTAATTAGGGTCAAATGTTCAGATCTTGAAGATGAACAAGCAGGCATCAGCTCATTTCAGCAAGGTTTGGCCTAAACAGGCCAAAACCAACAATATTGGCAAATCTAAAAGTACTCAGCCAAGTGACATTTAAACTCAGTTTCAGATCGGTTCTCTCAAAACCTCATCCAAAATGGCCATCCCAGATAAACTAAAAAACCTCAGTAAAAAGTAAAATTTAAAAATATGTGACATGATTGACAATTTGACACATTTTCTTTTGTTCTTTTTCTTTTTTGGATGAAACCTCTGACAGCCGATTACCTTCAATACTCTCCACAAATAAATTATTAAAGGTTTCCACTTAATATATAATCATAGCCAAATAATCACAGATTATTTGTAGATCATTCCACTAAAAATCATAAGATATGTTATTTAGCATGGTTGCAACAGTTCTAAGCCAAAATAGTTATATAACTCAGTAGTTTCATTTAAGAGAACCAAAAGAAGACTTTTCCTTTTCTGAATATGGAGCTATAACGTGAGTTTAGCATTGAAAAGAAATCAGATTTTATAAGACATACAATCAACAAGCTAAGGCCATTCGATTCTCCTAAACGATGAGGTAGAAGAAGTTTTCATTGTGTTTCTCCAGCTATGTTAAGATGGTAAAATGAAGACAAAAGTCAGGATTTAAAGAATGCTTGATCACACATACCACAAGATCAACACCATCATCACCATAATGCCAGGGTGTATCAGCTTTGATCACCACAAAGGAAACATGAACTTTATCCCCTTCATATGGAACAGAATGGGAGAAACACTCTTCCCTGTCTATGACAAATCTTATCCCAAAGGACGGTTGCAAGAGACATAGAAGGCCCAGAACTATAAGTACAAGTTTCAAAGAGAATTCCTCCATCTGTACAGGTAGACGACAGAAAGATTAGAATTTATCAATTGAACAGCCAACTTTAATGAAATAGAAGACTATGCCAAGCAAAGAAGAAATCCTAGAAAATTTCAGAATAAAAAAACACTCATCCTAAATTGTCATCATAGATATAAGCAACGAACTTGTTCACATTAACAAAATAAAAATACCATTTAAAATCTTTAAGTAAAGCTTTTAACTTTATTATGGCACTTTAACACTCAACACCTATGTTAGTTTGGATTCAGTGTATTTAAGGAAAAGCTCTAGGTGCACAGAGCTGGGGTGCAGAAAGAAGGAATGAATAGAAGATGCCAAGATCCCAAGAAATCAGTTAATCAAGACTCCTCCTTCAAAACCCTAATGATATTTCCTCAAATGAGCTGAACTCATGAGGATTAACAATGGAAATTTCAGTTTTCTAAGACATCCTAAAATCAGGAAATTGGATTTTTCTACTTTTGGTATTATATTCAAGGTTTCATGCAGTTTATCTGCCCTCCAACCTTATGACCTCCTCTTTAACTCATACAAGAATCAACAACAATCCTAAAGAGCTCAATATTGATCAAGATTTCTGAACAAAAAACTGACACTGAATAAGAACTTCCAAATCTGATCTTGGGAAAAGAGAAATATTTTAAGCAAAAGGGTATATCACAGAGAAAATAGTAGGATGGTCCAGCATAAGCAACCTATGTTGCACAGACACGGCAACATGGAAATAGATATGACACAGAGACACGCGGTAAATTCTTAAAAAATGCAACGACACGCGTGTCGGAGATGTTTCGAACATGACACGGCTTCATGATAGAAGTGTCCGTGCTACATAATAAGCAACTACCGAACTAATGAAACAAACAAATTCCTTCATCACCTTGTTCTAATTCTCTAATCTATCTTGCTTGAGTAGGTGGTCAAACTGTAAAAAGAAAGAAAAATGGCCAGAGAGTAAATATACTATATTTCAAACAAGGAACGAAAACAGATAGCCCAAACAACCTGTTCTAAACCCATAAAAGAAAACTAGGTCTGGTGGATCTTTCTCTCCCCACCAATAATTATTTTGAAACGCTTGCAGACTCCTCGCATCACAAAATTATAACTTCAAAAATTAGTTTGAGAATCTTACACATTCCTCCTGTCACAAGATTAGAAACTTGCACTGCAGTAAAGTATCCTAAATTTAAAAGTACTACCTCAAAATTTAATATATAAGTCACTTTAGGCTCCTAAA
Organism: Agave tequilana; assembly: GCA_038442645.1. Taxonomy (NCBI): domain Eukaryota; kingdom Viridiplantae; phylum Streptophyta; class Magnoliopsida; order Asparagales; family Asparagaceae; genus Agave; species Agave tequilana. The sequence continues at coordinate 2,129 of JAVJIF010000184.1, read as the reverse complement.
AAATTTGATAATATATCACCCATCGCTTATGAGCTGCTAGACAAATTGAAAATCACAAGAAAAAAAGACGAGGAAAAGAACACAGTGAAGAAATAAATTTAGATCCTCACTATGCAATATAAAAACTAATACGCAAAAAGCTTTCTGTCATCAAAAGGTAAACATAGAATTCAAATCGCACAAAACCATTAAAATGTAAACCAATTTCAGACATCAAACTTCTCCGAATAATCTCATCATCTTGCAAAAGTACTCAGTAAGTCGAAATCAAAGAAAATTAAAACAAAACCACAAGAAATACCTCAAGAGAGCGAAAGCTAAGGAACTATACATTTATTTATATCTATCACAGATTCAATCGGTACTGAATCTAGATCCTGCGGTTTAGGCTAGGTTTTAACCGTTGGGTCATCAACAGGTGAAAGAATCAACCAAGTCAAATCAGAAGATAATTCGAATTCATAAGGATTCAAACGGAACCCATGAGAAATTTCAACAGAGAAAGAAAAAGATCAGAAATTTAGCATCAATCTATAGAGAAAGCTAATAAAAAAACAAAATTTACGGTTTAAGAAAAAGAAAAATAGGTTTTAGGATGGTGAAAGAATTCGACACTACACAGAATCAGGGAAGTCGCAGTCGAGATCGATACTATTGCAAGATTTACTTTGATTTTTCGTCCAAACCCTGAAAAAAATCTCATTAATAAACGAAAACAGAGGATAAACCCATCGATTGTAGAGAAGAAATTTAGTTTAGAAATTTAGTAAATTACCTGCTGATTTTCTCTTGGGCGACCGAACGAGCGCATAAAATTTTGCGCTCCGAGCAAAAATGAGGGTTATGTAGGTTACTCGAGAGTTAAACGGCAGGTCAAGAATGTTATGGGACTAAAACGCGAAAAATAGCGCGATACCCAATGAAACATCGCCACGTATCTTTCCACGTGGTTTTGATTCCCATTTTCTAACAAAATTTGCCGTTTTGTTGACGCTTTATTTTGTATGTTTTTTTTGTCTGAAATACATTTATTTTTTATGTCATATGGCTTTCTTTAGGGTCTATTGAGAAAACTGACAATGAGAGTCACTCCATGGATTTTTTTCGAGAAATTTCATTGAGAGCCTCTTGTTGCTAGTTTTTCACAGTTTTAAAGAGAAAGAGAAATAGAGATTTTGACGACGTTTTGACAACATCAGTATACTTTTTGTAATGTTTTGAATTTTTTCACACAAACAAGATTTTGTAAAGGAGAAGAAAACTGATAGAGATGCAAAACCCGCTTTTTCCTCAATTTTCTAGCCTCCAAACAATCCCTTAGCAAATGTGCGAGTTTGTACTAAACAAAATAAACAATTTTGATCGGAAATCATATAGAATTTTTTTTAAAATATTGGATGCAAAACTCAAGCAAGAACATGCACTTAGGGTAGGCCTGTCAATGGCACGGGTCTAACCCAAAATAATGGTGGCTCCGGTCTGTTTATAGCTTAATAAATAGATTGGACATGGTTAAACCTAGTTTGCACAGATTTAAGTTTGACCCATTTAAAATCTATTAATAATATTGTATTTATACATTGATCAATCCTAACTAGTGAATTGTCACATACATTCAATTCTAGCAATATAAAAATACTCTCCCTGTGAGCATTGAAATTAAATTCTCTAGTAGGGTCTCTTTTCAATTTCGAATCTTGAGCTTGTTTCGCCCTGAGAAAAGATTGAGAAAACTTAGAGCGAGCTCCATATTATCAGATTTTCTTTGAAAATCTCTCAAGTAGAGTTTATGGAGGCAGATTTTCTCCCATCAGTGAGAGGAAACCGGTTGAGAGGGAAAAAGTGGAAACATGGGCCCACATCCTTTTCCATCTAAAAAAAACAAAATCAAACATAATTGCTGAAAATTCAGTGTGAACCCCACCAACTCCAGTTTTCACCATGAGAATTCCACCAACCAAAAAGTTCTCTCTCGTAAATGTATGTCACTATGAGTCATTACAAGTTGTTAGGATCAAGTGATTTTTATTTTGATAGTCTTTACGAATGGCATAGAACCTAAAACGATGAAGTTTTTGTAAATACAATTCTAGTGCATCTATAAAGATAAATTTGAGCTTCATATTATG
>JAVJIF010000183.1:0-80895 GCA_038442645.1 Agave tequilana | reverse complement strand
AAGTGAGCAATCGCAAACACAAGGGATTTGTTTCGAGGTTCGAGCACACTTGCTCTACATCCCCGCCTTCGACACACGAAGGATTTCCACTATAATCGATCCCACCAGATCACTCGGTGCGCAACACCTACAAGCTCTCGGACTCTCTATCCCGTACACACCGCAAGCCCCACAAGCTCGCCGAGGCCACACCTCAAACAAAGAGTTCGCACCCAACTCGAAACACCGCGAACACACTTGTCCGCCTCCTCAAAGTACAAAGAAGAAGTCTTTGGTGATCACAACACTTTGATCACCTAAAAACAATCTCACTACAACACTCCTATAGGATGAATATGTCTATGAATTGCTCAAGTGTTTGTGAGAAAAACAAGGATGAGAGTGGTGGAGGAAAACTCAAGAAAATCTCTTTTGAACACTCTTGATAAACTCTCCTTTTGATAGGAAATATTTGCTCTCAATTTTATGGAGAAAACCTCTAAAAGAGTTGGAAAAACTAGCTCAAAAACTCACTAAAAAAACTTATGTAAAACAGCTCCCAAACCCCCAAATTTATAGAGTTAAAAAACTAGCCGTTGGGTCCAGGTGGCCTGTCGGTCGACCGCCCGCTCCACCGGCCAACGGTCATTTTTCTGACCGTTGAGCCAGCGGTCGACCGTCGGTCGACCGTGGCCAGGATACAGAGAGCATTGCTCTCTGTCCGGTCGACCGGTCGGTCGACCGGGGCCTTTCCAGAGAGAAGAGCTCTCTGGACGGTCGACCGGGTCGGTCGACCGGCCCTCCTGCCAAAACTGGCGTGCACGTTTGTGCACGTCAGTCGACCGCCCGGTCGACCGACTTCAGAGTGCGGTCGACCGGTCGGTCTACCGGCTGAAACCAGAACAGAAAATTTCTGAGACTTAAAACTTGGTCTTTTTGATTGAAATAAAATCCCATAAATTCACAGAAAATCTACAAAAATAGTTTCAATGTTATACTTTGATAAACAAACATGCTTGCACAAAATCAAGGCATGTTACAAACAAATTGGACTATTTTTGTAACTTAGAAAAATTGGCTTAAAATAAAAACTGTATTTTCCAAAGTTGATTTTTTCAAAACTTGTTTTTTCAAAACTTCACCAAATACAAAAACAAGATATTTAAACTCATTTGAAGCATAGAGTGTATGGATATGATCCACTACACAAGCATGGTGAAATATCTATGTTTTTGACATAAAGCACTAAATATGGTTTTGGTTAAAACATGTAAACTAGAATACCAAAAACCAAACGGGTATTTTGTCAAACTAAAAGGTCTTTGTAAAATGAAATATCTTTTATGAAAACAACTAAGTCAAGAGTGTGTGTGTGTGATATATATACTTGAGCAATCCACTAACTATTCTATCCTTTACATTTTATCTAAAAACAAAATCTTCTAAAACAAACCTAGACACAAGTCTTCATCTTCTTGAAGTCTTCACTTGAAGCATTCTTGACTTGGTCAAAACACAGTGCTAGCTCCAAAAATTGGTCTTTAAATCCTTTATTGAAGCTACGCACCTACTAAGATCTTGATCATGAATCTGTCACTAATTAAACACAAGATCATTAGTACAATAACTTACATGAGTTGATCATCATCAAAACTAGAGCAATGGGCCTTTGGGCCAACATAATTGTCTTAAGAAGATTCGTTTCATGCGTATCTCACTCCAAAAACTAGGTTATACTCTGTTTATAAGAAATAACGTTCTTATTGCATCGATTTTTACTAAATAAGTATTCATGCAACAAAATTTATCTTAAATAAATTTTATTGCTGGATAAATTATTGTTAAATATTTATCTTGCTGATTTATTACTAATACGAGGAGACTAATACTAGTTGAATTAAGGGAATTCAAATGTGGTTCTATATTTAAGGAACATTCAATTAAACAAAAAAAATCTCCCTTTTGATTTTGATCGACGTGGCCAATTCGACTGGTTGATCTTTAATTGGATTGTCAAGTCTAACATTTGACTTATATATGGACATATTTAAAATATATGAACAATTTCATATAGAAGTGGATAACCACATTTTGGTGGACAATTTCAACATCAAGTGGATAAGTTAACTTATTAGTTGGACAGACCGACAATAATGTGGACAACCACATGTGAATAAATTAAACCAAGAATAAAATTGACTATGAAAAGTTTACAATTTTAGCTATATTCTTTTATAAAACTACCCACTTTTTATTTAGTATGTCTACTTTTTAAATAAAATTATTCCCCTTTTAGTTAACTATATTCATTATTCTCAAATTAGTAAAAATGCTTATTGGGAACATTGTTGTAATAAAAAAAATCACAAAATTAAATTTATAAGAAAAAAATAAAAGCCTTATAAAAAAATACTCTAATGTGTTTAAAAAAACTAAACAGAATTTATTTTTATTTTGCTAATTAAATATTATACAAGAACAAAATAGACAACTTCTCATAAAATAGGCATATTTATATAAGACAAGTAATACAAGAATTAAATACTATTAAAACTTAAAATCTCACAAACCTATCATTATTCATGACATTATTTAAAGTAAATCCCATAACACAGTTACATGTGGATAAATTCAAATTCAAACTATAAAAGAACATTTTATAAGCTTGCACCTTTTTCTGCTTTAGATGGACAGATTTGATGCTGCATAAACTGTTCACCATTTTCTACATGTTGGATGTACTTAATGCGATTCACATGGCTTGTGTCAGCAGGCCCTGATTCACTTTAAAGGAACATTCTTGATGTTTAATCCCAACTTCCTATCTATGTGATCATCTAATACAGAGAAAAGGGGCTAAGTCGACAAAGTTTGATATTTGAGATTGTTTTATTCAAAATAAAGTAGCCAAGGAGCTTTCCAAATAAATTTCCCTAACAAAATGGTTTTCGGATTCGATTCGACCGGGTTCAGGTGCAAACCCGACCGGGTGAACTCCTCTCGTTTCCCCATAACATAAACAAGCCCCAAAAAAAACCAAGATGTGAATCTCCAGATTTTCTGAAGCCCTACGGTCGCAATGGCCCTATCCAAGCGCCTCTTCTCCCACCTGAAGCCTCTCCTTGCCCTAAACCCTAACCCTAACCCCATCCCGATCCCCTCTCTAGTCCGCCGCCATATCCACTTGAATCAAGCTTTCAAGCCCAAATCTTTGTTCCTCACCGAGCCCGTCCTCAACCTCCACCATCGCATCCAATCCCTCATCTTAGCCGGCGACCTCGATGCCGCCTCCAAGCTCCTCCTCTCCTCCGTCTCCTGCCCCAATCCCCGCCGCCGCCCTACCGCCTACACCGCCGACACCCTCCTCGAGGCCTTCCTCTTCTCCGGCCGCCCCGCTGACGCCGTCTCCCTCTACCGCTCCATCTCCGCCGCCCGCCCCTCCTTCCCCGCCACCGTGACCACTCACAAGGCCATCCTCCGCTCCTACCTCAACGCCGGCCGGCCCAACGCCGCCTTCGACCACTACGAACGCCTCGTCAAGTTCGTCGAACCCTTCAACCGCTCCCTCGGCACCTTCCAGACCCTCGTCGAGGGCCTCCTCAACAACGACCGCCCCGATCTTGCCATCAAAGTCAAGGATGACATGCTCGTCCGGGTCTTCACAGGTCCAGACATCGAGGTCTACGAGTGGATCACGCGGTGGTTCGTCGACCACGGCCAGCCCGCCCGCGGCCTGGACCTCGTCAGGGAGCTGAAGCTTCAGATCGGGCGTGTTGCGTTCTTGGATAAGTTCAGATACAGCAAAATAATTGGGCAGCTCTTTGAGAGGGGTGATGCGGCTGCGGCAATGGAGTTTTACAACGAGTTTTTCAGCGAGAGAAAAATTATTATGTTCGAGTCCGCGAGTTATAATGCTGTGCTCGAGGTGCTGGCGAAGAACGGGAGGCTGGACGAGGGGATTAACTTGTTCCGGTGCATGTTGGGGGCGGCACGGTCTCTGAGGAAGCCTGGATTCGATGGGAAGAGCTTTGAAGTAGTGGTCGAGGCTCTCTGTTCTGAGAAGAGGTTCGGTGAGGCCATTGAGATTTTCAAGGAGACGGCAAAGGTCAAATGCAGATCTGATGCTTTGATTTATAACAAGTTTCTGGGGACTGCGTCTTGTAACAAGCTGATTCGGCTGCTTGGAGAGAATGGGTTGGTTGGTGAGGCAGAAGGGGTGCTTCGAGAGATGGAAGTGCAAGCAATATACAGGAATGAGTTTAGTTATCTTCACTTGGTGGACGCTTGTCTTGCGTTGGAGAAGGTTGATTGGGCAATTTCTTACTTCAATGAAATGGTGGAATCGGGATGAATGTGGATGCTGAAGCTTACAACAAGTTAATTTTGAGATTGGTGGACGCAGGGAAGCTTGATGAGGCAAGAGGGTTCCTTGATATGATGAAGGAGAAAAGGTTAAAGCCAGACATTGAGGTTTATTAAATTGCTCATTAAGGCTTTTCCCTATCCTTTCTTCAAATGTTAAATAGATTGCACTAATACATCTCTACAAATTAAATAACAAAATTAACTTGAATGGAGAATTGTTTTATTTATTTTTACATAATCAAATGGATCAAACTTCTTTTTCTAAAAATTAGCAAGAAGAAAGTCTCAAAGTTTTTGACATGTGAAAAGGAATAGAAGAAGAATCTGTTGAAATAATTTTTGCAATATTACCAAAGTAAGAATTTCATGACACTATTTTCCACAATTCTAACTTCAAGTAACCAACTATCTATCTAAAAATATTAGTTAGTGAAACATTCATTCTTGGTGGTGAATCACTGATCGGGAAGTTCGTTATCCATTCAAACAACTCATCACAGGTAATATCAACTCAACAATTAATAATTATAATAAAGAAATATTTAGCCTCAACATGATAAAATAGACTCATAGAAGTCAAACATAAACTAAGAAATTCAATAGGTTCTGCGCATTACCTTAAAAGCACTAATCCTTCAGAGACCTCAACAAACTAACAAACTGTAGGAACTTTACACAGTAACAAGATTAATGAATACAAAAGAGAATTAATCTAAATTGCTAGGTACCCTGAAATTATGAAGGATAATAATAGCAAATAAAAGGATACACCGAAATGAGTCAGTTTGTGTTTTCAACGCACTTAATTCTATCTTATGTTTTTAAGATAATACTTGCATAAGGACACAAGTATACCTTACTGTTCTACTGCGGAAAAAGGTGACCTATCAACATTTTGGGATGAATTTTCCTGACAATTCCGCCGCGCTTGTTTTACGTTGGAGAAGGTTAATTGGGCAATTTCTTACTTCAATGAAATGGTGGAATCGGGGATGAATGTGGATGTTGATGCTTACAAGAAGTTAATTTTGAGATTGGTGGACGCAGGGAAGCTTGATGAGGCAAGAGGGTTACTTAATATGATGAAGGAGAAAAGGTTGAAACCAGACATTAAGGTTTATGAAGTGCTCATTAAGGCTTTCTGTGAGTTTGAAATGATAGATGATGTGCTAAAGGTAGCGAGGAGTGTGCTATTAGATGATGGTGTGAGCTTTAGCACAGAGATGGAGGAATTTGTCAAGACTGCAGTGAAGGAAAAAAGCAGGGATGAAGACTTTGAGTTGTTGAAGGCAGAGAAATTGGCTCTCATGGAAGAAGAAAAAAGAAAAAAAGAAGGAACTGGAAGCATTGAAAGAAACTGAGATCATCCATGGGTTGTTAGGTGAAGTTGCGTTGGAGAAGGTTGATTGGGCAATTTCTTACTTCAATGAAATGGTGGAATCCGGGATGAATGTGGATGCTGAAGCTTACAAGAAGTTAATTTTGAGATTGGTGGACGCAGGGAAGCTTGATGAGGCAAGAGGGTTACTTAATATGATGAAGGAGAAAAGGTTGAAACCAGACATTAAGGTTTATGAGGTGCTCATTAAGGCTTTCTGTGAGTTTGAAATGATAAATGATGTGCTAAAGGTAGCGAGGAGTGTGCTATTAGATGATGGTGTGAGCTTTAGCACAGAGATGGAGGAATTTGTCAAGACTGCAGTGAAGGAAAAAAGGAGGGATGAAGACTTTGAGTTGTTGAAGGCAGAGAAATTGGCTCTCATGGAAGAAGAAAAAAGAAAAAAAGAAGGAACTGGAAGCATTGAAAGAAACTGAGATCATCCATGGGTTGTTAGGTGAAGTTGCGTTGGAGAAGGTTGATTGGGCAATTTCTTACTTCAATGAAATGGTGGAATCCGGGATGAATGTGGATGCTGAAGCTTACAAGAAGTTAATTTTGAGATTGGTGGACGCAGGGAAGCTTGATGAGGCAAGAGGGTTACTTAATATGATGAAGGAGAAAAGGTTGAAACCAGACATTAAGGTTTATGAGGTGCTCATTAAGGCTTTCTGTGAGTTTGAAATGATAGATGATGTGCTAAAGGTAGCGAGGAGTGTGCTATTAGATGATGGTGTGAGCTTTAGCACAGAGATGGAGGAATTTGTCAAGACTGCAGTGAAGAAAAAAAAGGAGGGATGAAGACTTTGAGTTGTTGAAGGCAGAGAAATTGGCTCTCATGGAAGAAGAAAAGAAAAAAGAAGGAACTGGAAGCATTGAAAGAAACTGAGATCATCCATGGGTTGTTAGGTGAAGTAAAGCGGCGGAATTGTCAGGAAAATTCATCCCAAAATGTTGATGGGTCACCTGTTTTCGCAGTAGAACAGTAAGGTATACTTGTGTCCTTATGCAAGTATTATCTTAAAAACATAAGATAGAAATAAGTGCGTTGGAAACACAAACTGACTCATTTTGGTGTTTCCTTCTATTTGCTATTAATATTCTTCATAATTTCAGGGTACCTACCAATTTAGATTAATTTTCTTTTCTGTTCATTAATCTTGTTACTGTGTAAAGTTCCTGTAGTTTGTTGGTTTGTTGAGGTCTCTGAAGGATTAGTGCTTTTAAGATAATGCGCAGAACCTCTTGAATTTCTTAGTTTATGTTTGACTACTATGGGTCTATTTGGTCATGTTGAGGCTAAAGATTTTTTTGTTATAGTTATTAATTGTTGAGTTGATATTACCTGTGATGAGTTATTTGAATGGATAACGAATTTCCCGATCAGCGATTCACCACCAAGAATGAATATTTCACTAACTAATATTTTTAGATAGATAGTTGGTTACTTGGAGTCAGAATTGTGAAAAATAGTGTCATGGAATTCTTGCTTTGGTAATATTGCTGAAATTTATTTCAGCAGATTCTTCTTCTATTCACTTTCACATGTCAAAAAGTTTGGGGCTTTCTTATTGCTAATTTTTAGAAGAAAGAAGTTTGGTCCATTTGATTATGTAAAAATAAATAAAACAATTCTCCATTCAAGTTAGTTTTGTTGTTTAATTTGTAGAGATGTATTAGAGCAATCTATTTAACATTTGAAGAAAGGATAGGGAAAAGACTTTGAAAGCTTTGCTTCTTGCTCATTGATTGCTTTTGAGCTTTAAAGTTGATTGAGCTTATGGAGTTTTATGATGCTATGCACATACATCCTTCAATGAACCAAGCTTCTAAATTTAAATGCAGTGTGCAAAGACTTGAGGGTGGGTAAGTGCACATGATGTGATATTGTAGGCTATGCTTTTAACTTCTTTTGGTCGTATGTGTATCTGCTATCCTCACAATATGTTGGAAATTTGGTAGATTTGTTTAATTTACGTCCTGTCTGTGTTGAAGTAATCTTTAAGGTATTGCTGGTGGTTATTTAACACTATATTTTATGATTTATCCAATATAAAGCGTTACTGGCTGGACATATCTGGATGTTCATGCTATATCTTACTGTTCCAAATTCTCCTCTTTCTATATGCCCTGTCATTTTGGTCATCCCACTCTACTTTGAGATGCCTTACTCCAAGTGTCACAAATGCTGTAAATTTTATGCCGGGCAATAAGTTCATCTATATATCTTATACTTTGTTCTTGTGATTTGTTGGAGATCTCATTCTAGTTTTGAGAATGTTATGTCCAATTTATTTGGTGTTAGTAAATCTTCTTGAATCTCGAGGTTTTAGATTAAGTAGGGTCAAAACAGAGTATATGGAGTGTAAATTCAGTAAACAGAGTATTGTAATACCAGACGAGTAAAAGATGCCATTGAGCAGTCATTTTAGGTACTTGATTTTATTATCCAAAAGGATGAGGAGATTAATAGTAATTTCAATCATAGGATCCAAGCAGGCTGGTTGAAATGGAGAAGCGCAACCCGTAATTCTATGAGACCGTAACATCTCGTTATGACTGAAGGTAAAGTTTTATCGGACTGCTATTAGGCCAGTTTTGTTATATGGCACAGAATGTTGGGTTATAAAGAGATATCATGCACAAAAGATGAGTGTAGTAAAGATGTGCATGCTTCGTTGGATGTGTGGTAACACGAGAGATAAAGTGAGAAATGAGAATATTTTTATTAAGATAGGCATAGCCCCTATAGAAGAGAAAATGAGAGAAAACTGCCTATGTTGGTTTGATTATGTGCGACGTACACCTACAGATGTATATGATGCACATGTCCGCTGAGTAGAGCTTATCAATTTAGGACAAGTTAAAAGAGCGAAGGGGAAACCGAAGAAAACATGGATGAAAATGATATGACGATATATAGAGGCTAAGGGTCTTAATGAAGGCATATTGCTCGACAGAAATGAGTAGAGAAAGCTGATCTATGTGCCTTATCCGGCATAATTCTCTTTTGGTTCATATAGCCTTCCCCAAATACTTAGGATTAATGACTTTGTTGTTGTTATTGTAAATCTTCTTGATGATGTCCTATTTCATTGTTTGCTTCTAATATAAAAATATGTCCGCCTTAGGGCCTGTTTGGTTGTAATAATTGGTCGTAATTCGTAGGTCGTAATTGGTAAAGTCTTTTACAGTTGTAAATGAATTACATGCATGTAAGTATTATGGTGTTTGGTTGGTAATATAAAGCTATAAGCTATAGGTAAGAAAGTGTATTGTATTTTACGGTGTTTTGTTGTCGTAATGTGTAAGTCGTAAGTGAAAAAATTGACCACAAAATTAACTATTTGGTGATTTAAAAAGTTTTAATATTGCAAATAAATGTTAAAAATGCTAAATATTAAATTTTTTTAATATTAATTAAAAAATAATAATAATTTGCATGACAACAAAATTAACTGTAACTGGACTGTAAGTGACTGGTAATTAGGTTTCAAGTGAGTGACAGTTGAGTTGCATAAGTCTTTTATGAATTACGGTTCAAACAAACGCCGTAGTTATAATTGAGTTGTAAGTCATTTACGAATTACGGCTTTTTACGCAAAACAAACAGCCCCATGCAACCAAATAGGTATTCGTTAAGACTTGGTTTCTGTTTGTGACATTATTTCATCAACTCATTTACCAAAAGGGATTTGCTGAATACAAATGTTATTATCTTATTGAAATAATTTTTGTTGCTTGGATGATGCACATACGTGAAGAAATAGGTGTAATGGCACTTTGGATTCTAAACACCTACCAAATAATATACTTTAATATGTAAAACACATCAATCTCACATTTTCTGGTCTCTCTCTTTGTTTTCTTACTGAAACCAAGGTGTGGCGCATTTGATGTATAAAACTAATCTCTACATTTAACGCAAACTCTTGAGCCCTAACAGTTACGTCATAGTTATTTCTTATGTCTCTAGATATAATTTTTTATTTAACAAAATATGTAGAGATACATGAGAGTGGACCGGAAAGCATCTGTTATATCTCAAGAGTTCGCATTAAGTAGTAGAGATAAAAAATTAAAAAGTTATTTTATAACTAACATCATATTCCATGTCATTTTATTATTAAATGTTATTATTGCATGAGTGCAACTCTTTAATACCTTTCAATTTTTCTCATCATTCTACATTTATTATACCATTCAAATTAAAACTTATTTTATTAAATGCTACTAAATTATGAATTCTAAGATTTTATTTTGAGAATATATGAGTGCCCTGAGTAATTTTTGGGGGAGATATTCACGTACCAAATTATGGAGATTGATGAGTGCAACTTAGAGACCAATTTAGAGCAAATGCGCAGCTTTACATGAAAACTCGAAAGTGAAAATCATAGAGAAAGAGAGAGGATTATACTATAACTCAAGAAAATTACAATGGTGGTCATCCTATCTCATGTGCTAGGGTTTCTTGGGATAATTGATGGCCCTACTTCTCATTGGAGGGGGTCTATTATTTATACAAGTGAGTGTCTTTGAATAAGATTATAAAGTTCTTTTCTATCTGAATATCTACCCAATTTTAACTGCTTATCTTGGAAGCGGTTAGAGTTGAACAACCTAATTTAAATTTATAGAACACACATTAGTCTTTATTCAGTATCTTCGTCTAGCTGTCAATGTTGTGTTTCTCAAAAAAATTTAAGGCGTGTAAAATCGTAAATTGATTGAAAATAATGTTACAGCGGATTAAAATCTCTGATTACAAAGAGGGGAGAGTTTTAAGTGGATCTCCCCTTTGTTTAGTGTCAGGTTCTTGATGTAGTGGTGGAGAGTGAATCTTTTTCTCCGTTGATGAGCCGAACTTGAAGATTGACTTTAGATCTTTTTGCTTTCTGGGTTGCTTACTGGTGAAGTATGAAACTACAAGCAATGGTTGAAATATCAAAAAGATTAAACTTGAACTCAGCAAGTTGTAGAGAACCATCTCTTCTCTTCCAAACAATGTGTTCAGAAGCCTTGTGCTTAACTTTTGCCTTCCGTGATTATCCAGCTTCAAGACTCAAGCATCAATCGCGCTTCTTTACCCTCAACCCCTAGGGGGGTATCCTCTAGCTATTCGTAGACATTTATAGAGGATTTTTGGGGTGTAACCAACTCCTTAAATTTCTCCAGTAATGGGGACTAATCCCTCATTAAGTAGGAGAAAGTGGCTGTAACTAACCCACTTTGTGTCAGTTATAGAAAAAACGTGGGTCTCACGTTGGACGCAGATCTCGCATTGTAATTGAAACGCAGAGCTCGCGTTATAGTTAAAACGCGGGGCTCACAGGCTCGCGCGACCCTCACGTTTGGAGAAAGGACACGAGGTTCGTGTTTTAGGTAGAAACGTGACCCTCAAGTTTTGGAGTTGAAACACGACTTTCATGTTTTGGTACAGGACATAAGGTCCGCGTCTGAGGTTAGAATGCGACCTTCGTATTTGACAAAGGATGCGAGGTCTGCGCCTGAGGTTGGAACGCGACCTTTGCTTTTGACAAAGGACGCGAGGTCTGCATTTGAGGTTAGGACGCGACCTCCACGTTTGTGAGATCAGCGTCTGAGGTTAGAACGTGATCTCCGCATTTGCGAGGTCCGCGTCTGAGGTATTATCACCAGTAATTTTTGAACATCCTACATAACTCCCTCCAAAGTTTTCGAAACTCGAAATACTTTGGACTTTCGTGAGAACGGACATTCTTTTGAAGTATCTTAGCTTGATCCTATCTAGATTCTGATCTTCGTGAGTGTAGTGTTGAACTGCTTGAAACCCGCAGGGAAGATTATCATAAGTATCTAGAAACACAGTCTAGAACTTGTCAGAATTTTGACTTACTTGTCAGTGTACTGTTGAACCGGTTGAGTTGTCGAATTATTCAGCTAGTGTACTGTTAAACGTTTGCAATAGTTAGAACTCAGTCAGCAAGTATATTTTCTTTTCTGTTTGGAGCATTAGACAAACCAAAGCGATAAGTTTTGATTGCCAGAGATAACGATTAACTTAGCAACTGAAAGTTGGATACTCCATTGAGGAAGTTGAGTAGGAGGTGCAATTTTTACTCAAGGATCTCGTTTTCACTGAGAAAATCAAGGAGATCACTGTCATATGTGTAATGTTAACTTAGCATTGAGATGAGTGCTAGAGGTTTAATGTTAACTTAGCACTGAAGATGTGTAGTTTTAATTAAATATCTTGTTTCTATTGAAAAATTGAGAATATTACTATCAGATGTTTAATGTTAACTTAACAGTGAGATGTGCCAGATGTTTAATATTAACTTAGCACGGAAGATGTGTAGTATTAACCAAAAATCTCATTTTTATTGAAAAAATTGAGAAGATTACTATAAGTGGTTTAATGTTAACAGTGAGATGGATTTGTGATTTGAGCAAATTGAATTATTAGAGGTGTGATTTCAATTTGACAGAGGTTTGTTTGTGTGTTAGAGGTGAAGATTAACTTAGCACTGAATAGGTATAGTTTAACGATAGATCCCATTTTTGTGGAGAAAATCGAGGAGAATTACTGTTAGAGATGTAATGTTAACATAACAGAAATTTGTCTTGCGATTTGGGTAAGGTCGGTCAGAAGTGTAGTGTTTAACTTAACCGAGATTTGTATTACGATTTGAGCAAGTTTTATAGACCCGTCATTTTGTTGAAGAGAATTGACAAGTAGGATTTTTATCTGTTGGGGATGAGTTAAAATTTTACTGTCAGGGGTGTGATTTTTAACATGATAGGGACTTGTTTTGCGTCTTAGAAGTGACGGTTAACTTAGCACATGAGAATTTTGTTTTCATTAAGAAACTCGAAGAAATTATTGTTAGAGGTGTAGTGTTAATGTAACAGTAATTTGTTTTGTGACTTAAACAATTTTAGTCAGAGGTGTGATATTAACTTAACCTGGGTTGATTTTGCGATTTGAACAAATTTGGTGGACCTGTCATTCTATTGAAGAGAATTGATAAGTAAAGATTTTATCCGCTGGGGATATTGCAATCATACTGTCAGAGTGTAATGTTAACGTGATAGGGATGATTTGTATATCTACCATTCTATGGAAGAGAACTGGCAGAGGATTTTGGTGAGGAGTAAGCGGGAATAAATCCCTTGAGATTTTTAGCAAACCCTCAGCTACAACGAATTTGGTTTGCATTTACCAACTACCGTTTGAGTTAGGCTAGCCATGCTATTCTCCTTAGCATGATGAATTGTCGAGGATTTTCTGTTAGGCTTAAAAGCCAACTTATTTGTAACACCCCGCTCCCAGAATACGTACTTAGTTGCGTATTCAGATTTTTCGATCGTATTTTTCGATTTACTTCTTGTATTTGTTTTGTATTATGAATTATTTATGTGATCATTTTGTCTTGGATCCGGATTCACGGACCCAGAGTCTGCCCTTCTCTGAACCGGGGACCTGATCCTAGTGTATTACTCGATTTGGTCTTTCCAGTATTCAGATTTGACAGATTTCAGTTTTAAACATCATTTTCCAATATTTTAGATTTTCTATGATTTTCTGGGATTTTCCTGAATTAAAATGAAAATCTTCAAAACCGGTGTCGACCAGTGCAGCTGACCGATTCCCGGATTTTTAATTTACAAACGGATTGAAATTTCAAGAAGAGTCTTTTTACATTATCTCTTAAAATCACATTTCTCATCTAAATACTTTTATGAGGATTTTATGAATTTATGGAAATTCCACCGGATTCGGTATCGGCCAGTATCGCTGGTTGATTCCAGGATTTTTAGTTTACAATCGGGATTGAATTTCCAAATTCCGCTTTCACCTTACTTCTTAAAATCATATTTTATTCTTTAATACATTTTCTGGGATTTTTCGAAATTTATCAAAACCCGGCCGACCCGGTGTAGACCGGTATCGGCGGTTGACTTCCGGATTTTTAATTTGAAAACGGGATTTTATTTCTGAAAACCGATTTCATATTATTCCTCAGGATGACGTTTTCTACCTCCGGGGATTTTTGGGGATTTTTCTGGAACAGTCGATATTTCGCGGCCATAATATAATATTATTATTTTTCAAAATCTTATCTTTCCTTCTCTTTCTTTCCTTTCTTTTCTCCACCGACTCCAGCTGCAGCCCACTCCTCCACGTGGGCAACACACACCCCCCTCTCTCATTTAATTCCCTCTCCCATCCATCCCATCTCCATCACTTCCTTTTTCTTTTTTCTTTTCCTTTCTTTTTCTTTCTTTTCTTCTTCCCCTCTTCTCATTTCTTTCTTCCTCTTCTCCTCCAAGAGAGGACCAGCACCCAACCGGCCACCACCATCGCCGGCGCCTCCGGCCACCACGACGCCGGCGAGGAGAACCCCCACCTCCGGCCACCTCCATATCCTCTCTCTTTTTCTTTTCTTTTCTTTTTCTCTCCTTTTCCTTTCTTTTCCTTTTCTTTCCCTTTTCTCTTCCTCCTTTTTGATCCGGCCACGACCTGACCGCCGCCGATCTCCCTCCTCCGGCACACCCTCCGGCGGGGACTGATCGCCGCCGGCGCGATGCCGGCGGCCTGGGCGCGGCCAGGGGGCCTCCTGGCCCCCTGTGCGCGGGAGTGGAGGGGGCAGCAGCCCCCTCCCTTCACCTCTTTTGGGGTGGCCGCAGGCCACCCCTGGCCTGCGCCGGCGGCAAGGGCCGGCGCAGACAATCTCCCTTCCGCCCTCTGGCCGCCCTGCGGCGGCCAGAGCTCGGCCCGGCCAGGGAAACAGGCCCTGGCCGGGGCTCTGTTGGAGGGAGGGGGCAGCAGCCCCCTCCCTGTTTTCTTCCCTGGGTGGCCGCCGGCCACCCCAGCTCTGGCGCCCCGCCGGCGATCCGCCGGCAGCCGGCGGCCACCTCCGGCCAGGGGGCTTCCAGCCCCCTGTGCGAGAGAAGGGGGGCTGCTGCCCCCTGTCCTCTCTCTCTCTCTCCTGTTCTCTTCATCTCTCTCTCTCTCTCTCTGACCTCTCACTCTCTCCTGGGTCTCTCTCTCTCTCTTCCTGGTTCCTCTTCCTGTTCGTCTTCTCCATTTGGAAAATGACTCTTATCAGGGCCGGCCACTCCTTTTGGATTGGGGCCGAGCTCTTCTTCGTCGGCAACATCTCCGATGGTTATTCCGATAATCGTTTACGATTATTCCGGTAATCATTTCGGACAATATCAATGGTGATCATTCCGGTAATCGTTCACGATTATTCCGGTGATCATTCCGGCTCCGGTGATTATTCCGATAATCGTTCACGATTATTCCGGTAATCACTTCGGTGACAATTGCAACGACACCACCACCAAAGAGATCACCTTTTCCCTGTCTCTCTCTTTCTATCTGTTGATTGTTAGACGCGGATCTCACTCCCGCGTCCAGGCAATTCCTTACGCGAGTCTTCGCGTTCTTGGTATCTGTTTAACGCGATCTACGCGTTCTTGTATCGGCGCAACGCGGAGCTCATGTCCGCGTCTGTGTTCTATTCATACTGACGTGACGCGGAGTCCAGACTCGCGTCTGCGTTCCTCTCATGTTAACACGACGCGGAGATAATACCCGCGTCTGTGTTCTCCTCGTTCTAACGCGACGCGGACCAACGACCGCGTCTGCGTTCTCCTCGCGTCCTGATTTAAACGCGGGTCTCGAACCCCGCGTTTGTGGTATCTTCGCAACGCGACTCCCGCGTCTGTGATTCCTGCGTTTGCTAATCCCACGACGCGACTCCTGCGTCTGCGACCCCCGCGTCTCACTTTCATAAGCCCGCATCTCCCTGTGTCCCTTTCTCTCTCTAGGTTTCTCTCTCTAACTCTTTCTCTCTCCTCTTCACTTTCTCTCTCCTCATAATTATATATTATTTTATGGTGCGTGCGCGAGTTCCCTGGATTCCAGACTTTTCGGCTTTCCGGTTATTTAGGCGAGTGTTCTCGCTCTCGCCTCCATTTGGGTTTCCCCGCTTTGTCGGGTCGACATGTATTTTATTCCATGTTTACATGTATTTTGTATTGGGCTGAGTCCCTGTATCTGTGTATGGCCGAGTGCCAATATCTGGACATGTATTGCTCTGTGACGAATGCTTGTACTAGGGTAGTTTCATTCTTGTACATATACCATGCCTGTGATGTATTTTACTGCTTTATACTATGCATGGCCGACCCTTCAGCCTCCGGTCACTCACTACCTCGAAAGAGACGTGATTGGGACCGTCAGGTTTCTCTGGACCCTTCAGCCTCCGGTCACTCACTATCTCGAAAGGGACGTGATTGGGACCGTCAGGTTTCTCAGCTCCGTCTGGTGAGCATGCTTAGCGCCCAGTGCTTTATTCACTAAATTCGTTTAGGCGAGTTGCTGCCGGATTTTCTACTCGTATCTTGATCCGAGTATCCGGTAACCTCGCAGAGCGCATTAGTGTCTAAACTCTGTTCGCTGCCTGTGCCTCCAGCTTGTTCAGCTCCGCCTGGTTATCATGATCAGCGTTCAGCGCTTTACCACTAGATTCGTCTAGGCAAGTTGCTGCCGGATTTGCCGCTCGCACTTCAGTCGAGTTATCCCGGTAACCTCGCCAGACGCTCCAGTGTTAAATACTGTTTGCTGTCTATGCTTCCAGCTTGCTCAGCTCCGCTTGGTTGTGCTCAGCTACTGCTTTACTACCTGCCATTACTTCATACTTGTCATTTACATGTTACTATTTAACACATGTATATCACCTGACAACTGATTTGTTATCACCTAACATCGGACATGCTACTGCTTTGGCAAGACCCCTTGTTATGACCTGACTTGCCACCGGACTAATATCAATCTCTTGACATGACTGGTTACCTGTCTAATATCTCCATCTTGTCATGCTATCACTTAACACCCGGCATGATATACTTGACTCTCATGATTATCACGATAACGGGAATGATGACCTGACATCTTGATAGTACAACTGTACTCCTGTTACTCATGTGATACCTTATAGTACGAACCAGTACTCCTGAGATACCTGTATTCCTGACTGGCTCTTGCTCATTCCCGGAATCTGATAATCATCTAATAAACCATAAAACTGGATAACTTGCATCGGGTCGGGGGATACTTGCGGCTATCAATATGTGTTTGTGTTTACAGTGGTACTAGGCATGTTGTGCAACTAAAACTTCCGGTCTGACCTGTGGGCCTCCAGGCGACCGAGGGGAGTGCTGGCTCCCTCCTTCTTGGTACCATCTTGATAAGGGCATCCTATAAGACCCTCCTGTTAGCCTTGCGGCAGGTTCCGTCACCAAGCAACGGAACAATCCTGGGTCGTGGTCCCGGGTATGTACGGGACCCACTGTAAACATAGTTCGTTGATACCCCCGCTGGTTTCCAATAACAATCTTGCTTTACTCGGATATGGATCTATGTGTGCTGGGACGCTAGTTCACATATCTAGATATCAGGGTAAGACGAGTAATAATAATAATAAAGTGCCAAGATGATAACCTGCTCTTTAAGTTGTAAGTAGAGGTATGTGGAATGGGACACATACTAAAGCCTGCAACTTAAACGGCTGTGAATCTGTGATATGCCTCACCATATTTGCTTGTCCGGGATTTTACTTCAGATTTTCGGCTTTATGAGTATTATAGTATTAACTGTTCATGCTCTGCTTTATCCCTTGTATCCACCTGCCTCCTGTTCATTTTCTTATCATGCCCTGAGTACAGTCGGGTTGTATGTGCTTGGATTATGATGACATGAGATAAAGGTATATAGATGAGGGTTTCTTTGTTTGGATTATTCCTTCGACGTACTAGTCTTATGGAGCCGTGATCTGAAACCATACAATTAGATTTGCTCGCCCTCAGCTTTATTTGGTTTTATCGCTTTACATATACTTACCCTTGCTCGCCACTTGGCTTTTGCATCACCACTCGCTTGGGGAGTTTCATCTGACTTCCCTGGATTCTCATGTCCAGGTCATGGAGCTTGGAGGGTGTGGATTCTCCCAGTTGCTGATCAGAGTGGCGCAGCTGAAGCATGGATCCCCAGCAGACCGTTTGGAGCTCTATCCTTCCAGGTCCCCCTGTGTGCCTCTCGAGTTTTCCTTTTGTAAACTCGTGAGTGCCTGTGTACTGTTCATCCTTGTACATCTCTTGTAATCCCGCAATTGCGCATGTCAGTGATGTAATATTCATGTAATATTGGATCACCTCTGGTGATAACTTTGTAATTGTACTCATATGTTGGAATGTATAATGCACCACTTGCTTCCGTACTCTGATTCTTGCCTGTACTGATGCTTAGCGTATATACGTGAGGGTATTTCGGACCTGCGTATATACGTTGCAGTAACGTCTCCGTACCCGCAGGATCGGGGCGTTACATTATTCCTCTATCTTTAGCCGCCAGGAGCGTTGGATTGTTGTCACTTTGAGTGATTTTTTGTTTGGAAAAGTACATGATGCATTTTCAAAGTTTTTTGTTCCATGGAGATGACAAACACAAATAGTCTTTGGTATTACACTGATGAAATGATTTAGACTCTTCAGAGGTAACTGTTGAACGTGACAGTCGTAGAAGTCAGATCACCTTATTGCCCAGTAGATTCAATTCTATATGCTCTTGTAATCTTCCTGGCTTACTCTTGTAACTTTCTTCTACTAGTTCACCTTGTAAGACTAGTTGCTTTCAGGTGCGACTTTTAGTTACTCTTATTTGAACTAGGAGTGTGGTTTGCAGATTGTGGCGGCAAGTTTCTGTCAGCGTAGATTGTGTTATGCCACTTGGACGTCGAAGGACCATACTCCAAAATCTCTCCACAATTGCTTTGATTTACTCTCCTTTCTTTTGCTTTGTAGTGACGAGTGTTAGCACGGATACTTCTGTATCAACTTCAAAGAATTGCGCCAAAAAGAGCTTCTCGAGTTTGTCCATCTTTTGATAGAGCCAACAGAAAGCTTCATGAACCATTTGAAGGCGACCCCTTGAGGGTGCCGATCAATAAACGAGCCATGTTGGCATCATTTGATACTACTTTTCCAGTTTGAGATTTGAACTAGTATATGTGTTGGTTCCGCGAGTCTTTGCCATCAAAGGTGTGCAGAATCGGTGCCTTGAACCTGAGAGGGTTGGGAGCAGAATCCCACTCCACCGGATATGGCGTGACCATGCCCTTTTCTTGCAGATCACCTCGATTTCTGATAGCTTCGAGGTATTTTTCGAGCTCATTCATCCTCTTGGCATGAATATCTTCGGTTTCTGTCTTCTCTGGTTCTTCAGATGAAGATTCAGGGTCTTCATACTCGAAGTTGTTCTCATTGCCATCACAAGATTCAGAGGTAAAGTTCTCACTCTCCTTTTTCCCATTGCTTTTGCTAGGAGAAGCTTTAGTCTTTGGACTTTTCGTCTTCTTTTTCGGCTTTTTAAGCAAAAGAGTCATCATCATTTTGAGATCGTTGATAGACTCTTATTGGGTTTGAAGCATCTCATACTATGCCTGTTGCATCTGAGCTTGCTTCTCAAATCTTTTGGCTACCTCTTCTGGAGTGCCAGTCATATATGCAAAAGCCCGCATCTCCTCGTACGAGTTTGAGTGGGATTCCACGATGGTAGAGTGCGCATCGTCTTGTTGGCCCAAAGGCCTTCCACTCTAGTTTTGATGATGATCAACTCATGTAGTTATGTTTACTAATATTCTTGTGATTCTAAGTTTCAGATTATTTGACAAGATATTAGTTGATGATTAGCTTTAACAAGGAGTTTAGAAGCTTTTCATGATGATTCAAGGGCTCAAGCATCAAGATCACACTTTGCCTAGCTCATGGAAGGAGTTTGTGGATCGAGTCGCCTTGAAGATAAAGATCGTCAAGAAGACTTAGGTATCCATAGTTTTAGTTTAGTGTGTTTTAGATCCATTTGTAAAAGCTTAGTATAGTTGATATGCTCAAGTGCACAATACACACACGTTTTGATTTTGATATGTGTTTTCATGAATAATAGATCAAAACAAGTTTAAATAGTTTTTATGTATATTAGATTTGTTCTAGATATACATACTTGCTTAACTTCAAAGACAAACTTATTTTGATATACCTATTCTTGTTTTGGAAAAATCAAGTTTGATAAAATACAAGTTTTGGTTTTTGGTAAAAATATTAAAATACAAAAATAGTTTCATATGCTTAATATTTGAGTTAAAATGTTTATCACATGTTTATATATCAATGCAATATGGTAAAAATATTTTTGGGGATTTTTTACAAGAAGTAAAAAGATTTTTCAAAATATTTTTAAACAGTCTTTCTGACCCAGACTGTGGCTGACAGGCCAAGTCGGTCGACCGGAGGGTCGACCGAACCTAAGGCCGGTCGACCTCTCGGTCGACCGACGTGCACAAGGCTGTGCACGTTTGGCAGCTCAGTGGGCCGGTCGACCGAGCGGCCGACCGGATCTGAGAGCAGTGCTATCTGTTTATTTGGGTCGACCGTGCGGTCGACCGGAGGCTCCAACGGTCGGATTTATGACAGTGGACCGCACGGTCGACCGAAGGTCTGTCAGACTGACAGATCAGCCTAACGGCTAGTTTTCTATTGGGGCTATAAATACCCCAATTCTTCATTGTTTTATCTAAGATTTTTGAGCAAAATTTCCTAAGCCTTTCTTAATGTTTTAAATAAGTTTTCAAAGAGTTTTAGTGCCAAAAAGATCTATCTTATTTGTTTTTAGGTTTTTGGAAAAATCAAAGAAAATAGGAATTTGGGATTTTTGTATTGGTTTTCATTCTCTATCTTTTACAAGAGTTTTTCCAAGTATTTTCTTTGAGTTCTTGTTTTTCAAACACCTAGTATTACCACACTTGAGCTATATCATCTATCCTAATCTATTAGGATCTTGTTTTGTGGAAAAGAGGAAAGAAAAGAGAGTTTGTGGTCTTTGTAACCACTAGTTGTAAACACCCTTGTTCCTTATTGTATCCCTCTTTGGTAGAGGTTGATCGGGTGGTTGATTTGCTCCCTCTTCGGTAGAGGTGGAGATTGTTGTTTACCCTCTTGGTGAGGTGGAGTTAGAGTTGGTTGTAAACCTCTTCGGTAGAGGTGTTGGTTGTTGGCTTACCCCTCGGTTGTGAGGTGGTGTTTGAGAGAGGAGTTCGGTACTCCATTGTTGTAACAAATCCTCCTCGGTGGAGGTTCCCTCGGTGGGAGTATAGTGGATTAGAAATCCTTCACGGAGGTGAAGGCGGGGATGTAGAGCTGGGTGTTCGAACCTCGAAACATATCTTGTTGTTTGCGTTTGATCCACTTGTCTCTTATCTCTCTCTCCTTTTACTTTGTGCAAGCATCATTTCATTCATAGCATCATATCTTATTTGCTTGTGTCATATCTTGCATTGTTTCATATTGTTCATCTATTATATGCTTGGTTGTTTGTGTGCCTCACTTATACTCATCCAACAAGAGCTTCACATAGCACCTCAACCCATTTCAAGGGGAATCAAGAGGAGTTAGTCCAGAGCCCTTCACGGGGAATTCGGCTACACTTGTTGTATTGTATTAAGTGTGTTGCAATATTTGTTTAAGCTTCCGCATTTAGAGCATTTAGTTTCTAGATTAGCACTTACACCTATTCACCCCCTCCTAGGTGTACCTTCAATTGGTATCAGAGCTAGCACTCCTGATATTTAGGCTTAACATCCTAGGAGTGAGATCCTTTGTTTGCTAATCTATTATTTGCATTTGCTTGTTTGCACACATATAGTTTATACCATGGACTTCATGACCCCACCTAGTTTTGACCCTTCCAACACTGTTGTTTGGAAGTATAGGATGTCCATGTACCTAAAGACCCTAGGCTTGCATGTCTTTCTTGCCGCTACTAAGAAATGCTATCTTGGTAATGGTGATCATATAGGGGCCAATGCACAAGCCCTTGAGGCTATTAGAAGCACATTATCTAAAGAATATATTTTGCGTGTTTCTAACTTTGATTCCGCCTTTGCAGCATGAAATTTGTTGACAACCATAACCACCACCTCCGAGCTTCAATTGCCAATCCAACCGGAGGAATCTAGTGGAGAATCCGATTCTCAATGCTTCATGGTCTAAGGGAATGACTCCCTTGAGGTACAATCGGAAACCCACTTAGATAGTGATGATTGCTCTAGTTCTTCATGTGATGATTATGATGCCCATGCTTTAAATGAAGAACTATCTATTGTGTGTGAAAAATTAATTGAAAAATATAAATTTTAAAAAAGAAAAGTCTAGGCATTAATAATGAAAATAAAAATTTGATTGCTAGACTTAATATTGTTTTTGCAAGAGAAAGAGGAGATTTCTAATGAAAGGGATTCATTGAAATCTCAACTTGAACTTGCACTAAAAGAAAATGAACTTTTAAAATCTAAAAATGATTGTGAAACAATTTTGAAGAAAAATGAAAACTTGTCTTAAAAAATTGATTTTGTTTTAAAAGAGAATGTTGCTTTGAAAAATAAAATTATTTCTATCTCAAATGATTTAAATGTTTGTTTAAAGAAAAATGAAGTTTTGCATAATAAAATTGATGCATATGTTTGCCATGCTAGTGTAGCTTCTTTATCTAGTCTACCTAATGCATGTACCTCTTCTTCTAGGATTAATGATGATATTTGTTTATTAAAGAAGAGAGTAGATTGTTTGGGCTCCACCTTGAGCCATTGTGCCAAGAGCCATACACGCTTGGAATCCTTGGTTCGAAAGAAACAAGTTTCATCTTTTATGCATGCACACCCTCCACGGCATACACATGCTTCCCACGGACACCATCACACGTATGCTCATGTGTACACTTGTACACATTGTGGACGTAGGGGCCACCTTGCTAAATTTTGTTTTGATAGATTATATCATAATGTAAATTTAGCAAATAAGTTTGTTTGGGTTAGAGAAGGTACTAACCCCCATGGACCCAAGAAGATATGGGTACCAAAGACCACCCCTCCTTTATTTGATGTAGGTGTGGGCTCTCACATGACGTGAGAGTGATGACACCTTGGAGTGGATGCGTTCCGAGCTTAAAGGAAATCATTTGGATGCATCACTTTCAAGGGAAGTGTTGGTGGAGAGGACCACCATGTTTTTGGAGACTAGAGAAGTGCCTCTCATCGGTTTTGATATAAATCTCTAACTCCTTATTACATGTTTACATGTTTTTGTATTCATTGTTTATAGCATGAGTTTTATTGTTTGTAGATTAGTATGTAAATGCCATGCTTATTAGAATCTTGACTTACATGTATAGCCATTTTGAGACACCCATGTTTAATATGGATTATCATTTTGTGTTCTCGCATTTATCTAGCTATCATGTTTATCATAGCTCTAATAACATGTGAATTTATATAGTAATCATGTTTAGGTTTATCATGATTGATTTATATCTTGGTTTTATGCTTCATGTGTTGATTATATGTTTAGATGTTAGTTTTCATTAAGACTAGGATTTATACTTGTACATAGAGTGGGCCTCAAATAAATCCATATATGTTTGTGCGTGAATGCTTATTTGTTCCCATTAGATGTGCTAGTATAATCTAGTTTTGATGATCCATGCATCTTAAACTTGTATTCCCATTTTGATTTTGTGTTTTTCACTTCATGTATTGTATTGCCAAACTTTAAGATATACATATATACCCCTTGAGTCATTTGCCTTTCATGCAAATCTATATATATGGACTCAATTGTGTTTAGGGATATGTATGTATACTTATTGTGTTGACAATTCATACATAGACCTTGAAATGAAATTTGTTAATGAAAATTTAGTTTTTCATATTTTCATGTGTTTATATGTTTAACTTCATGTATATGTCCATCTTATCCTAGCTATTGACTATACATGTGTATCCTTTTTGAGCCACGTGCTTTCATGCATATATTTTGTGGACTCGTTGTGTTTGGATATGTATGTATACCTTAGTTTGCATAAGACATATATATACCTTGAAGATTAATATTTTTTTTGTCTTTATGTTTTCATGTTTAAAGGAATTTAAATGAGCTTAATGAAATATTTTTCATAATTGTGATCTACACATTTTATGTACACTCACATTTTTATTGTTTACTCATGTTTAGTTTTCATGAGACATATTTATGCTTCATTGACTTAGAGTGTTAACTATCATGTGAATTTCATATTTTATGAAAATTAATTTATTTTTATTCCTTGTTTGAAGGATTTCGTACTAGTTAACAAAACTTTCTATTTTAACTAGTTCGTATTCTTCGTTGTGATATGACGTATACACATGCTATTGTTGTTATTTCAATTGATATCATTGAACTCTTTCAATTGGTATCAATTTGATCCTTTTTGTATACTCATAATTGTTTATTGTGTATGTATGTTTTTTCAATTGGTATCATCTATTGGTGATTGGTACTCATTTTATTTTCATACACATATACATGTTTTATTTGTGCTATTATATTTCTATATCTTAAGCACAAATCTTGTTTATGCTAGAGCTTGAGCTTTAACTTTATCTCAATTGATTTAGTTTTTCAATTGGTATCTTGATTCAAGCCTATGCATGTTTTTAGTTTTTTTTTCATAAAGGGGGAGAATAACTTGCATTGCTTATTTTCAATTGGTATTCTAGCTTTGATTCCCACTCCCACACTTTATGACTTCAAAAATGAATTTTGATTTAAGTTTGAATGAAAAATATTTTTAATTGGTATCATATGCTCTTAAAATATTATACCTTTCAATTGGTATTAAAGAATAAGATTTTCTATTGGTATCCAGATTGTTTAGTTATCATTGGTATGCTAGTTGTTTGCTTATCAATTGGTATCAAGATATTTTTAATAAAAAATTTATTGTTTTGATTTACATTGCCTATTTGTGTATAGATTCATGTTGTGTGTATCCTATATTGAAGAGCTTGACAACTCTTCTCTATGAGATGCACGTGTGTAAGAGGAGCTTCACATCTCCTTTTATGCATTACATATTTTGTGTTATGTGAATTAGGGCGTGTCTTCCTTTCTTCATGTAACTCATATATGTAGGGAAGTTAACTTAGCGTCTTCCTCTTCATGAATATATAACATATACCATTTTTTATGATCATGTTTTTAATTGCTATCAAGATGCACTTCAATGTCATATTTTTATTGGTATCAATATTTTGATGTTTAACCCTTTATTGATTCTTGGTTTAGAACAAAAAGGGGGAGAAGAATTTCTTTTGTTTTATATGTTTTACCCCTTCTTGATCTTTTTATTTTTGACAAAAAGGGGGAGAAAATTTGTTTTGTGCTATTACCCTTTTGTTGATGATTGACAAAAAGGGGGAGAAGAATTTGAGATATATGCATGTTTTTCTTGCTTAAGGGGGAGAAGTACTTGTCTTTCTTGCTTAAGGGGGAAACGTATTTATGTTTAATGCATATATGTTTTATTTTGCAAATAGGAGGAAAAAGATTTGATTTGGTTTAAATTGATTTGGTTTATCTTCATACATTTGCATACATATTCATGTGATTCATGATCATATCTATTACTTATTTGCTATGCATGAGTTAAGGGGGAGCTTCTTTGAAGCTTAACTTTAATCCATGCATATATAACTCCATGAGTTTTGTCATCATCAAAAAAGGGGAGATTGTTGGCCCAAAGGCCTTCCACTCTAGTTTTGATGATGATCAACTCATGTAGTTATGTTTACTAATATTCTTGTGATTCTAAGTTTCAAATTATTTGACAAGATATTAGTTGGTGATTAGCTTCAACAAAGAGTTTAGAAGCTTTTCATGATGATTCCAGGGCTCAAGCATCAAGATCACACTTTGCCTAGCTCATGGAAGGAGTTTGTGGATCGAGTCGCCTTGAAGATAAAGATCGTCAAGAAGACTTAGGTATCCATAGTTTTAGTTTAGTGTGTTTTAGATCCATTTGTAAAAGCTTAGTATAGTTGATATGCTCAAGTGCACAATACACACACGTTTTGGTTTTGATATGTGTTTTCATGAATAATATATCAAAACAAGTTTAAATAGTTTTTATGTATATTAGATTTGTTCTAGATATACATACTTGCTTAACTTCAAATACAAACTTATTTTGATATACCTATTCATGTTTTGGAAAAACCAAGTTTGATAAAATACAAGTTTTGGTTTTTGGTAAAAATATTAAAATACAAAAATAGTTTCATATGCTTGATATTTGAGTTAAAATGTTTATCACATGTTTATATATCAATGCAATATGGTAAAAATATTTTTGGGGATTTTTTACAAGAAGTAAAAAGATTTTTCAAAATATTTTTAAACAGTCTTTCTAACCCAGACTGTGGCTGACAGGCCAAGTCGGTCGACCGGAGGGTCGACCGAACCTGAGGCCGGTCGACCGACGTGCACAAGGCTGTGCACGTTTGGCAGCTCAGTGGGCCGGTCGACCGAGCGGCCGACCGGATCTGAGAGCAGTGCTCTCTGTTTATTTTGGTCGACCGAGCGGTCGACCGGAGGCTCCAACGGTCGGATTTATGACCGTTGGCGGTAGACCGCACGGTCGACCGAAGGTCTGTCAGACTGACAGATCAGCCTAACGGCTAGTTTTCTATTGGGGCTATAAATACCCCAATTCTTCATTGTTTTATCTAAGATTTTTGAACAAAATTTCCTAAGCCTTTCTTAGTGTTTTAAATAAGTTTTCAAAAGAGTTTTAGTGCCAAAAAGATCTATCTTATTTGTTTTTAGGTTTTTGGAAAAATCAAAGAAAATAGGAATTTGGGATTTTTGTATTGGTTTTCATTCTCTATCTTTTACAAGAGTTTTCCCAAGTATTTTCTTTGAGTTCTTGTTTTCCAAACACCTAGTATTTCCACACTTGAGCTATATCATCTATCCTAATCTATTAGGATCTTGTTTTGTGGAAAAGAGGAAAGAAAAGAGAGTTTGTGGTCTTTGTAACCACTAGTTGTAAACACCCTTATTCCTTATTGTATCCCTCTTTGGTAGAGGTTGATCGGGTGATTGATTTGCTCCCTCTTCGGTAGAGGTGGAGATTATTGTTTACTCCCTCTTGGTGAGGTGGAGTTGGAGTTGGTTGTAAACATCTTCGGTAGAGGTGTTGGTTGTTGGCTTACCCCTCGGTTGTGAGGTGGTGTTTGAGAGAGGAGTTCGGTACTCCATTGTTGTAACAAATCCTCCTCGGTGGAGGTTCCCTCGGTGGGAGTATAGTGGATTAGAAATCCTTCATGGAGGTTAAGGCGGGGATGTAGAGCTGGGTGCTCGAACCTCGAAACATATCTTGTTGTTTGCGTTTGATCCACTTGTCTCTTATCTCTCTCTCCTTTTACTTTGTGCAAGCATCATTTCATTCATAGCATCATATCTTATTTGCTTGTGTCATATCTTGCATTGATTCATATTGTTCATCTATTATATGCTTGGTTGTTTGTGTGCCTCACTTATACTCATCCAACAAGAGCTTCACATAGCACCTCAACCCATTTCAAGGGAAATCAAGAGGAGTTAGTCCAGAGCCCTTCACGGGGAATTCGGCTATACTTGTTGTATTGTATTAAGTGTGTTGCAATATTTGTTTAAGCTTCCGCATTTAGAGCGTTTAGTTTCTAGATTAGCACTTACACCTATTCACCCCCCCTCTAGGTGTACCTTCACGTCTGCCTCGATCCCTCTGGCTAGCAAATTGTAGTCGATCGGGGCATTCGTT
The DNA here is from genome assembly GCA_038442645.1 of Agave tequilana. Lineage (NCBI taxonomy): Eukaryota > Viridiplantae > Streptophyta > Magnoliopsida > Asparagales > Asparagaceae > Agave > Agave tequilana. Next base: position 53,446 of record JAVJIF010000183.1, on the reverse strand, counting down.
CTAGCTCAGATCTGTGTGCATTGGTAGATCCTTTCGGGCTCAATTAGTATTTCTTTCGAGCTCGGGGAACATTCAGCATCCGACTCTTCAGAACTGAGACTGCTTCCTCTTTGAGCTGGTGTGGTGCTCGGACATACTATGTTGGAAGTCACCTCCAGGTATTCAACGTCATAGATCAACTTCTTCTTGCAAGAGAGACGCCTCTTCGCTGAGTTGGACGCTGAAGCCGCTGACAACTGGTTGAAGACCGACAGTTTGCTCGTATAAGAGCTACAATGGTGCTCGGAAAGTACTGCCGTGATGAGCCACTTATAGCAGCATTGGGGAGTGATTTGATGGATACTCTTTTTTCGAGTCAGATAGTCCCTCAAATCTGCAGTAGGAGCTATTGAGGAACTAACTCTGGCCTCATGGGAGTGGGATCTCCCAATATCTGAACACGGGTCTCGCGTTTCTAAAGTGAAACGAGAAGGTCACATTCTGGTGCAACCAGATGCTGAGCGTGGGTCTCACTTTTCTGAAGTGAAATGTGGTTCTCGCATTTTGACGCAGCCTTATGTTGAACGCGACTCTCGCATAATGAAGCTGAGATGCAGGGTTGATCCTTTAGTGTCTGCCGTGTTTGAACACCAATGTCTCAATTTGAAGCAAGAACGCGAGTGTCGCATTTGATACAGACAGAACTGTCTTCAGCTTTTGCTTGCTGTTGGAAAGAACGACGTCGACGAAGATGCGCTTAGCTCGAAGGAGTTATTGTGGACCCCCTGTAAACTGAGTGTGCTCGGTATCAAAGCAAACCATGAGACTCGCGTCCTAGTTGCTTAGTTGAGCCTTGCGGGAGGTTTGACGACGAGATTGATCTCTACCGTGGAGTTAGCCTTAAGACTTAACATTAGTCCTACAAGTCTTCTGAGAGACTTCATCGCGAACCATGTTGGCTCTAGAGGAGGTTGCACAAATGTCTAGAGAGTTCAAACCAATTGCTTTGTTGAAAAGCGTACGGTTAACTCCCGAAGAAGTTTTTCTTTGGGAAGTCTCCAAAGAGACTTGAGAGTGAGTCTCCGAAGAGACTTTACGGTACTACCGCATGGTCTTAGGGCTGATGGAGCCCGAGGAGAGAAGTTGTTAAAATTCTCTTAGTTAAATTCGACGATGAGCGATTCGAAGGTTGATCCGAGAAGCTTGAAATCAGCTTGCGCTATGACCTTCTCATTAATAGAGAATAAATTTCCTAGTGGACTCGCCATCTTTTGTTTCTTGAAAAAATTTGGGCATGTAAAATCTTTAATTGATTGAAAAGAATGTTATAACGGATCAAAATCTCTGATTATAAAAGAGGAGAGAGTTTTGAGTGGATCTCCCCTTTATTTAGTGCCGGGTTCTTGATGTAGCGGTGGAGAGTGAATCTTGTTCTCTATTGACGAGCCAAACTTGAAACTTGACTTTAGATCTTCGTGCTCTCTTGGATTGCTCACTGGCGAAGTCTGAAACTTCAAGCAATGGTTGAAATCTCAAAGAGATTAAACTTGAATTCAGCAAGTTGTAGAGAATCCTCTCTTCTCTTTCACACAATGTGTGTTCAGCAGCCTTATACTTAGTTTTAGCCTTTCATTGTTATCCAGCTTCAAGACTCAAGCATCAAGCGTGCTTCTTTGCCCTCAACCCCTGGGGATCTATCCTCTAACTATTCATAGCTATTTATTGAGGATTTTTGTGGTAAAACCAACTCCTTAAATTCCTTCAGTAATGGGGATTAATCCCTCATTAAGTGGGAAAAGTGGATGTAACTAACCCACTTTGTGCCTGTCAATTATAGCAGGAACGCAGATTTTGAGCTGGACGAGGATCTCACGTTGCAATTGAAACGCGGAGCTCACGTTATAGTTGAAACGCGAGGCTTACAGGCTCACGGGGCCCTCGCGTTTGGAGAAAGGATGCGAGGTCTGCATTTGAGGTGGAAACGCGACCCTCACGTTTTGGAGTTAAAACACGACCTCCCTGTTTTGGCACAAGACATAAGGTCCGCGTCTGAGATTGAATGCGACCTCTCGCGTTTGACAACGGACGCGAGGTCTGCGTCTGTTTGGTGTTGGCCTGAAGGCCTATCACTCTAGCTTTGATGATGACTGACTCATGTAGTTATAATACTAATGATCTTCTGTTTATTAAGCTTCAGATATTGATCATGATCATAGTTGCTGCTTAGCTTTAACAAATGATTCGAAGTCAAGTTTTGAAGCTATCTCATGATAATTCAAGAGCTCAAGGTTTAATATCCCATTAAGTACTCAAGATAGAGTCTCACTTTAAGGACCCTGTTTTGGATCAAGTCTATTTGGAGAAGAAGATTTACAAGAAGACTTGTGTCTAGTTTTGTAAGTTTAGATCTTATGTAAATTATAGATTAGTTTTGAATGCTCAATCTTACACACACATAAAAGTTTAAATATTGTCTTTCAAGATCAATAGTTTTCATTTTCGGCTTAATCATTTTGGTTTAACAAGTTTGTGTTTATACGGTTTATATCTCAAAAGATTAAGTTTTACAAGTTGGAATATGTATTGGATTCTATCCACACATATTAGAGCCTTAATTGTTTAAAAAAACTTATTTTTATGTGTTTTAAGTTTCAGTTTATCAAGTATACATTTTTGGTTTCATGAATAAATCTCATCAAAACAAGTTTATATTGGTTTGTATGTGTATTGGATTTCATCCATATACATTGATGCTTCAAAGTTGTTTAAGTAACTTATTTTGATGAGTTTAATTCATGAGTTTAAGTTTTGTATTTTTCAAAACTTATTTTGTTATATTTTGTCAAAAACAAGTATATATTACTTTATGTGTTTTGGATTCTATTCATACACGTTGTGCTTCCAATGTATTTTAATAACTTATTTTTGTATTTATACAAGTATTGGAAAAATCGGATTCCATTTAGAAGTTTAGTTTTTGGAAAAAATACAATTTTGTTTTAAAAAAAATTTCTATATCTTAAAAATAGTTCACATGTTTGTAATATGTGTTGATTTTTTATCACAAATATTTGTACTTTAATCTATTTATATGAACTTATTTTTATAGTGTTTTCCAGTATCTAAGGATGTTTTGGGTTTGGGGCTGACTGTGTCAACAGCCCAAGAGAACTGTCGACAGTTGATACACGTGTATCAGCTCAGCTGTTGACAGACCTTTGGACTATTGATAGGCTTAGCCTTGTTCAGCTATTTTCTAGACCAATGCACATTGCATTGTTAACAACCTTATTGTAATGTCGACAGGCAGTGTCTTGCAACGGCTAAAAATAGAGTCTTTGCACACTGGGCTGGGCTGTGACAACCCTGACGGATTGTCGACAACAGAATAGATCCGTTTGGTTCCTTCAACTTAAAAATTCTAGATTCTTATATATTGGTTTAGATTTAGGTTTTATTCTTAAGAGAGAAGATTTTCAAGAGTAAAATTTCTGTCTTTCAATAGAGTTTTTTTTCAACAAGTTATAAATAAGTTTTTGTGCTCAAAATCCTTATCTCTATTTTGTTTCAAATGTTCGAAAAATTAAAGAAAACAAGTTTTGAGAAATTCTAGTTTCAAGTTTTCAATTTCTACATCATTCAAGAAATTTTCCCAAGAGTTTTCTTTTGTGCTTCTTTTTTAAAATTTTTTGTTTTCTCACAAGCTTAAGGTATCATTGCTAAATCTATCCTCTAGGATCTTATATTATGAGAGATATTTTTTGTGATCTTTATGGTCACCAAGTGTTGTAATCATTTTCATTGATTTATGTTTTGTCTTTGTGCTCATCTCTTTTGTAGGGATTTGGCTTTTGCCTCCTCTTGTGTAAAGGATTTGGTTTGTATCCTTTGCAGAGTCCTTAGTGGAGATAGTTGAAATCCTTCTGGGTGAAGGCGGCGACGTTGAGCTGGATGCTCGAGCCTCGAAACATATCCTTGTGTTTGTGTTTGGCTCTCTCTCTATGTTTTATTCTCTTTATATCTTGCATAGCTATTATTGTTCATTTATACATGCTCATAGTTTGTGTGCTCACACTTGTATTGAACCAAAAGAGCTATTGAAGCACCTCAACTCTTAGTCTAGAAGAATCTTGAGGAGAAGATCTAGAGTCGTTCATTGGGAATTCGTATTTACTCTTTGGTTATTCATTGTGTGGTAGTGTAAAAGTTTTAATTTCACATTATTTGTCGCAGATTAGTACTACATCTATTCACCCCCTCTAGGTGTACTTTTAATTGGTATCGAGCTAACGGTCCTGATATTCAGTTTAACCGCCTGGTCCTTTATTGCTAATCTCTATTTGCTTTATACTTCAAATTTGTTTCACACACTCATAGATTATCTTGCTCCACCTATGTTTGATGCTTCCAATATTGACATATGAAAATTTAAAATGAGTTCTTATCTTAAAGCTTTAGGATTGCATGTTTATCTTGCCACCACCAAAAGATCCTATATTGATAATGGCAAATATGCTGAGGCTAATGCACAAGCCATGATTGCATTAAAGCAAACACTAAGTAAAGATTATCTTTTTTATGATTTCTCATTGAGATACCGCTTTTGTAATATGAAATACGTTGATCTCTCTTGAGGAACAAGCTTCAAATGATGTTGAGAGAGAATCTAGTGAAGATGAGTCCGACCAAGCTTGTTATATGGTCCAAGGAAATGACTCCATTTAGGTAACTTCGGATTCTCATCTTGATGATCGTGCTAATACATCTAACAATGATAATAATAGTATGGATACATACATGTTGAATGAGGGGTTTTCCAAGTTTTGTGAGAATTTACTTGCTAAATATAAATTATTGAAAAATAAGAGTTTGGAGTTGAAGAAAAAAAATGAATTTTGTCATCAAAACTCGATTTTGTTTTGAAAGAGAAAGTAGATATTTCAAATGAAAAGATTATTTGAAATCTCAACTTGATCTTGTTTTGAATGAAAATGAGATTTTGAAAAAGAAAAATGATTTGGATGTTGTTTTAAAGGAAAATGATGTTTTATCTTCAAGACTTGATTTTGTTTTAGAAGAAAACGATTCTTTGAAAAACAAAATTATTTTGATTTTCAAAGAAATAGATTGCATTTCTATAGAAAAAGATTCTTTGAAAAATGTTTTGTTTGAAAATGAAAAGAATTTCGTTTCTCATGTTCATGCTATTTCTTCTTCCGACATTAATAATGATACTTGTGTTTTGAAAAAGAATATTGATTGTTTGAGTTCGACTTTGAGCCAATGTGTTATTGGCCATAAGAGATTGCAATCCACATTTTGTAAGAAACATGCTCCATATATGCTTGCACACCCTCCACGACATACCCATGCACATCATATTCATACACATGACACTTTGTATGTCAGAGTGAACACATGTACATATTGCGGTCATAAAACCACCTTGCAAAATTTTGTTATGATAGTTAAATATTTCTAATTTTAAAGTAAGAATGTTTGGGTTAGAAAAGGTACTAATCCCTAAGGACCCAAGAAAGTTTGGGTACCAAAATTCACTTCTGTGATTTTTGATGTAGGTATGTACTCTCCCAGGACGTAAAAGATTTGGTGCCTTGGTGGTGGATGCATTTGGGGTTGACGGACACAACAATAGATGCAATCACTATCAAAGAGTTTAGGTGGGAGAACCACCTTGTTTTTGGAGAAATAGAGATTAGTTCTATCAGTTTGGTAACTATCTCTATCCTCCATATCATGTTTATGTATGATTCAAAATTGATGATTTTTAGCATTTCTAGTTATAATAAAATGCAATGCTTATTATAACTTGTGATATACATATATAGTCTTTGAGATACACTCATGATTTTATGCAAATTGATTTATATCTTTTAAGTACTCATTGTTATTTAGCTATATGTATATATCCTAGTTTTAATGACCTTTGCAATTACACTAATGTTTGAATTTGTTTCTGTAATACTCCGTTCCCGGAATACATACTTAGATACATGTTTTAATTTTTTGATCATATTTTTCAATTTACTTTCCGTATTTGTTTTTGTTTTATGATTATTTATGTGATTGTTTTGCATCGAATCCAGATTCATAGACTCAAAGTCAGTCCGAGTCTCAACTGGGGACCCGATCCTAGTGTACTGCTTGATTTGACCGTTTTGGTAGTCAGATTTGACCGATTTAGTTTCAAACATCGTTTTCTAATATTTTAGATTTTCAATTTTTTTTAGAATTTTACTGAATAAATTTACAAAATCTTCAAAATCAGTATTGACCGGTATCGACGATCGATTTTAGGAATTTTAGTTTACAAATAGAGTTGAATTTCTTAATTCTGCTTTCACATAGTTTATTAGAATCACATTTTCTACTTTAGAGCATTTTCAGAGATTTTTTGAATTTATCAAAATCGACTGGATTTGGTGTCGACCAGTAACGATTGTAGATTTCAAGATTTTTAATTTGAAAATGAAATTGAATTTCTTGAACCTGATTTAACCATGTACCTTAATATAATATTTTCTATTTTTGAGAATTTTTGGAGACCTTTTCAAGTTACTCTTTTTTTGACATTTCTAGTGTTTTTAGTATTTTCTTAGATTCAGAGTTAATATCCGGATATTTTCCTTTCTTTTTTTCTTTCTTTTCCTTTTTATTTCCTCCACTCTTTTTCTTTCTCGCCTTTTCTTTTTCTTTTTTTCCCTAATTTTTCAGCTCTACAAATTTTCCCTTAAAATATCTCTTCCCACTCATTCTATCTTCCCCAAACCTGGGGCTCACCTGGGCCAGACGCGGACCTGGCCCTGGCACGGGGCTTAGCCCTCTCCTGGCCAAACACGGGTCTCATCCCCCTGGCGCAGACCTCTCCTATCTCCTCCTTTTTAAATCTCTCTCTCCCTCTCTTCTGATCTCTTTCATTTCTTTACACAAATCTCTCTCTCTCTCTTCTCCTCCATCATCTTGGCCGGCGCCACCTCCACCTCAGCTCGGCAACTTCTCTGACGGTGGACCACCAGGCTGGCGACGGCCCCCTCTCCGCCAATCTTTCTTGCTCTCTCAAACTCCACCACATCCACAATCTCTACCTCCATCAAGAACTACCACCATCTCTTTTTCACAACAAACCATCACCACCTCCTTCCTCTCAAGCGAGCCATGGTCGGCGACAACCACCAAGCATCACCTATCATCTCCTCCTACTACCTTCTTCAATTTCACCATCACGACCACCTAAACCCATCACCATCTCCATCTTCTCCTTCTTCAAATCAACCACCATCACCTCCAAATTCTCCAAATACACCACCACCACCAAATCATCTCCCTCTTCCTTAATTACAACTCCTTACTCCTCTTTCTCACAAGTCTAATTTCACCATCTCCACCACCATCAACTCCATCCCTCCACCACAAACACCACCCATCAATACCCTCCAACCAATTTCCCCATCTTCTCCAACTAGCCGGTGCGTCACAACCTCTTGGCAGCACGCGACCAGTTCTAGCGGGATCTGGGCCCACCTAGCTGTGTGCCCAGGTCATGGCCATGTGGCCATGAGCTTCTTTTACTCTCTCCTATCTCTTTTACTCTCTCTCCTTTATTTCCTTTCTCTCTCTTAATTTCTCTCTCTAAATATATATTTTATATTAATATATAAATAAAATTGAACGTGTATTCTCGTTGGTATTTGGAGTCCGAGATTTATGATGTATACCAAAGATTTTAGGCGAGTGTTCTCGCTTTCCTATTTGGGTTTTCCCTCTTCGACGAGTTGATTTGTAATCTGGGAATTGTATAATTGTTATATCAGTGTTTTTGTATTTGTATCAGTGATTCCGTGGATTTGTATTTTATCGGTGGGTGTATTGTATTTGTATGGGGAATGTTTGTCATAATATAGGTGATATATATGTTCATGTGCTTGATATTAACATCTTGTGCAGGTACTCTTTCCTAGCCTTCGGGTCAGGCCACTATACGGTTTTTATTATAACCTTCGGGTTCAATCTCTCTGAGGTATTTAATGTGACGCCTCGATCCCGCGGGTACGGAGACGTCACTGTGAAGTATATACATAGGTCGGAAATACCCTCACGTATATATGCTAAGCATCAGTACAGGTAAGAATTAGAGTGTGGAAGCACAGTAGTAATATACATTCCAACAGAAAAGTACAAGTACATGGTTATCACAGAGAGTGATACAATATTACAGGAATATTACATCACCAGAAAAATACAAAAGTACCTTATATGAAGAGATATACATAACAAAAGCTGAGAGGTGCTTACGAGTAGCAAGAGAGGCCTTAGGATCCAATCAGGAGAAGAGCTAGGAGGAAGAGCTACGGTGATGTCCAAGCTTAAGCTACGCTCTGATCGCCACGGAAGGATCCGCTGCGCACTTTAATCAGTTACAGTAAGGCAACCATGGTCCAAACATCTAGGATCTGGACATGAGGATCCAGGGTTGTCAGGAATCAACCCAGCGAGTACATATGATAAGGCCAGTTGGCGTACTCAGGTAGTCACACATGTACATGAAAGGTGTACCGTGAATATAAGCACATATGAACATGAAATGAGACAATAAGTAAGATAACTACAGGAAAACCAGTTATACAAGCCCACATTACCGATCTGTAAGATTATACGTCGAAGGAATAATCCAAATAAGGAAACCCTCATATATATATACCCTACACCTCACATCACTGTAATTTGAGTTTATATAACCTGAATTTGCCTTCACAATAATAGAATAATGAAACAGTATGGAAACCAAAAAATGAGAAATCAAGTAATTCAACAAAGTAGTGCAAGTAAAATGTGTAAGTGATGAGTAGGATAATGTATTGTGTCACAGGTATCCCAAGTATAGATCGAGTATGTAGCTAGTCAGATATCAAGAGCATGTTATTATTATGTTATTAAGACTCATCTGATTTGTATACATCAGTATGTGTCATATTCCACATACCTCAGCATACAGACCAGAGAGTAAGTTATTCAAAACTGATGGAGATTGACGAACCATGCTTAGAAGTTTGTGATCCTTTTGGTGATCACTTGGTTACTTGTTCCTTCTTGTTGAGATACCTCTTCGGTAGAGGTTTGTAAGTGGTGGAGTTCGGTACTCCGGTCTTCGGTAGACCTTGTAAAGTCCTCGGTGGATAGTGAAACCCTTCACGGCGGTGAAGGCGGGGAGTAGAGCGGTGTCTCGAACCTCAAAATAAATACTTTGTGTTTGCGATTGCTTTTGTTCTTGCTCTCTATTGCTCTTTACTTTTAGCTTGTGTTATTGCTTACATTACTTGTGATATATCTTGTGTGCACTTCATTATTACTTCCAATTCATTTCTTGCTAACTTGTCGATGAATTCTTATACAACAAGATTGCAATACGCACCTCTAACTCTTATCTAGAGGAATCACGAGGAAGGAGTTCAGAGCCCTTCACCGGGTATCCGGCTTCTAGTCTTGTTTTGAGAGATCGTTGCATCATTCATTCATACTTGTTTAAAAAGATTGTTAGATTAGCATTTACACCTATTCACCCCCCATCTAGGTGTTTTCAATTGGTATCAGAGCTTTGGTCTCTAGGCTCTTGGCTTAACAACCTTAGAGAGATTCACTATTTGCTAATCATTTCATTCATTTTTCACACACTTTCACTTAGTAAAAATGGCCGATGGAATTAAGACCCCCCAAAGTTTGATGGCATTAACTTTCCCATATGGAAGGTTAAGATGATCGTATTTTTGCAATCTCTAGGAAGCCGGGTTGCAAAGGCGATGACCAAACCTTTTAGTGCACCCACCGGTGATGAGTCCACTTGGTCCAAAATTGAGACTAAGGAATTTGATGCCAATGCTAGGGCTCATTATGCACTACTTCAAGCCCTTAATGATGATGATATCTCTAGAGTTATTTATTGCAAATCCGCATATGAAATTTGGACACACTTGCTTGTCACACATGAGGGGACCTCACAAGTGAAGAGGGCTAAAATAGACCTTCTTCGATCCCAATATGAGAATTTTTTCATGCAAGAAAGTGAAACCATAGATGATATGGTTACAAGATTTACAAAGATTACTAATGGACTTTCTTCTCTAGGTGATGCTATTGACAACGACCAAAGAGTAAGGAAGATTAACCGGGCTCTTCCTCCTTCTTGGGAAGTCAAAGCTACTACCTTGAAGGAACTCAATGACAAGGAGGAGATGGAGTTTATAGGTCTCATTGGGAACCTCAAGACCCATGAGATGGAGAGAAAAGCAAGAGAAGAAATGGCTTCCTCCAAGAAGAAAGCCATTGCCTTCAAGAGTCAATCCTCATACTCCGACAAAGACGATGAAGAAAAGGATGATGAAGAGCTCTCACTTCTTGTGAAGAACGTTCGGAGGATGTACAACAAGGCAAAGTTCCAAGATAAAAGAAGATGGCAAGGTGGTAAAGAAGAGAAGAATATTATTTGCTTCAATTGCCAAAGGCTGGGTCATATTGTTGCGGAATGCCCGGATAAAGTCAAGTCTTCCACCTCCAAGAAGTCTTACAAGAAGAAAGCATTGAAGGCTACATGGGATTCCGAGAGTGAATCCGAGGAGGAAGTTGACACCGCCAACATGTGCTTCATGGCAAATGAAAGCACAAGCAAGGTAACCCCTACCACTTCTTTTGATGATGAGCTTTCCATGGATGAATTAGGAGAAGCATTTGTAGAATTCTCACATAACTATGATTTTCTTAAGAAAAAGTATTTGAAAATGAAAAAGGAAAATGAATCTCTTAATCACCAAGTTTTCACTCTTTCTAAAGAAAAAGATGAATTACTTTCTACCTTAGTTTCTACACAAAAAGATTTTGAGAGCTATAAGATTTCATGCAATTGTAAGTTTCCACAAATTGATAAAAATGAAATTGCCATGCTAAAAGAGAAAATTGATTCTTTAGGAGTAGTTTTGAAAAAGTGTGAATTTGATAAGAATAGACTTGAGGCTATGTTTCCTAAGAAACAAGCCTCTAAGAAACAATCTCATGCTATTCATGCTCATGCTCATGTTCATACTTCACAACCTCAACATCATGCCAAACCCCCCAAACATGCTCACCCCACACATACACATCATGCATTCATGTATGGGAAAGTTTTTTCATGCACTTATTGTGGCCATAAAGGTCACTTGTTAAGTTTTGCTATGATAGACTTAATGCTTCACATCATAATGTTTGGGTTCGCAACACTAACTTTCAAGGACCCAAGAAAATTTGGGTACCAAAGTCAACAATTTTGCTAAATGATGTAGGTACCTTCCAAGCACCAACGACGTAGAGGGTTGTGGTATCTTGATAGTGGTTGCTCAAGGCACATGACTTGAGATATCAACAACTTTGCAACCCTATCAAGATACCATGGAGGTGGCATCGTCACCTTCGGAGATGATTCCAAGGGTAAAATCATCGGTATTGGTAATGTTAAACTTGGTACATCCCTTTAATAAAAATGTTGTTTTAGTTGATGGCCTCAAGCATAATCTCTTGAGTGTTAGTCAACTTTGTGATAAAAGTTTTGATGTTGTTTTTGATAATGTTGTTTGTAAAGTTATTGATAGACAATCTAACACATGTATATTTTCTGGTTTTCGTGAAAGCAATGTATACATGATTGATATGTCTAATATGTATTGCAATATTACTTGTTTAAAAGCCCTTGATGATGACTCTTGGTTGTGGCATAGAAGATTAGGCCACATTTCTTTTGACCATATATCTAGGTTAAACAACAAGGAAATGGTGAAGGGTATTCCTTGCTTGAACTTTGAAAAGGACCGCGTTTGCGACGCGTGCCAACTTAGGAAACAAACTAAGTCCTCTTTCAAGTCAATTAAGGATATCATGACATCACGTCCCTTGAAGTTGATCCATATGGATTTGTTTGGTCCTACTCAAACTAAAAGTCTAAGTGGGAATCATTTTGCATTTGTTTTGGTTGATGATTTTTCGCGTTTTACATGGGTTTTCTTTTTAGAGCACAAAAATCAAGCCTTTTCAAATTTTCAAGCCTTTAAGAAAAGAGTTGAAAAGGAAAAAGATTCTTCAATTTTAAGAATAAGAAGTGATAGAGGTGGTGAATTCATTAACCTATCCTTTATTATTTTTTTTGAAGAACATGAAATTAGGTATGAACTATCTTGTCCTAGAACTCCACAACAAAATGGAGTAGTTGAACGGAAAAATCGGACATTACAAGAGATGGCTAGGACAATGATTAGTGAATACGGTCTCCCACATTATCTATGGGCCGAGGCCGTAAATACATCTTGCTACATATCAAATAGAGTTTTCTTATGCAAAAATACTTCAAAAACTTCTTTTGAGATTTATTTTTCTAGAAAGCCTAATGTTTCATACTTTAAAGTTTTTGAATGCAAATGCTTTGTTTTAAACACAAAAGACAATTTGGGAAAATTTGATGCTAGGTCTTATGAAGCAATTTTTGTTGGTTACTCAAATACTAGTAAAGTGTATAGAGTCTTCAACAAGTCATCTTTGACTATTGAGAAATCTATACATGTAAAATTTGAGGAATCTAATATGTTTGTTAAGAATGTTGTAGAAATAGATCCTTTACATGAAAACATGGAGAGAATTACTTTGAAGGATTCACCTACAATTGCAAGCATGCCAAAGGATGATGAAGGAAATGAAGCTAAAGAAAATGAGGCTCAAGGAAATGAAATTCAAGGAGATGATGTAGAGCCTACTCAACAACTTTCAAAGGATTGGAGATACAATCCACATCATCCCAAGGACCTTATTATAGGTGAAGTATCTCAAGGGGTAACTACTCGTTCTAAATTTCAAGATTTTTGTGGACACTATGCTTTTATTTCTCATTTTGAACCCAAGAACGTCCTCGAAGCCGAGGCTGACTCATATTGGTTGCTAGCCATGCAAGAGGAGCTTAATCAATTTGAGCGCAACCAAGTTTAGCACCTTGTTCCTAGGCCCCACGATAGACCAACAATTGGTACTAAGTGGATCTTTAAGAACAAGTTGGATGAGTCGGGTAACGTCATTAGGAATAAAGCTAGGTTAGTTGCCCAAGGTTACACTCAAATCGAAGGTATAGATTTTAAAGAAACCTTTGCACCCGTAGCACGGCTTGAAGCCATACGGATGACACTTGCATTTGCTTCATATAAAGATTTTAAGCTTTTTCAAATGGATGTTAAAAGTGCTTTCTTAAATGGATTTATTGAAGAGGAGGTGTATGTTGAACAACCCCCCAGGTTTGTTGATCCTACACATTCGGATTTTGTTTTCAAACTTGACAAAGCTCTTTCTGGTTTAAAACAAGCCCCTAGGGCTTGGTATGAAAGGCTTTCTTCATTTCTAATTTCAAATGGTTTTAAGAAAGGAAAAATAGATACTACTTTATTTACAAAACATGTTGAAAATGATATTCTTATCGTTCAAATTTATGTAGATATATTTTTTGTTCTACTAATGAAACCTTTTGCCAAGCTTTTGAATCATGCATGAAGGAAGAATTCGAGATGTCTATGATGGGTGAGCTCAACTATTTCCTTGGTCTCCAAATCAAGCAAAGAAAGGATGGGATCTTCATCAATCAAGCCAAGTACACAAAGGAACTTATCAAGAGATTCAGGCTTAAAGGAGCTAGAACTAGCAAAACTCCCATGGCAACAACCACCAAGCTTGACAAGGATGAACAAGGTAAAAGTATAGACATTAAGCTTTATCGTAGCATGATTGGTAGTTTGTTGTATTTAATGGCTAGTAGGCCGGATATTATGTTTTCGGTATGTCTTTGTGCTCGTTTTCAATCGTGTCCTAAAGAGTCCCATTTAGTTGCGGTCAAACACATTATTAGATATCTCAAGGGCACAATTGAAATGGGTTTGTGGTATCCGAAAATCGGACAATTTAACATAACGAGTTTTTCGGATGCCGACTATGAGGGTTGTAGGGTGGATAGGAAGAGTACAAGTGGAACATGTCAATTTTTTTGTAATTGTCTTATTTCTTGGTCTTCCAAAAAGCAAAATTAGGTAGCCCTTTCAACCGTCGAAGCGGAGTATTTTGCGGCTGGAGCTTGTTGTGCACAAGTTCTTTGGATGAAACATACTCTCCTTGACTATGATTTGCATTTTGATCATATTAAAATATTTTGTGATAATACTAGTACTATTCATATGACTAAAAATGCAAATCAACATAGTAAAACTAAGCACATTGACATTCGATATCACTTTCTTAGAGATCATTATGAGAAAGGTGATATTGATATTGATTATATTTCTACAGATTTTCAACTTGCCGATATTTTTACAAAACCTCTAGACTATGCTAGATTTTCCTTTATTTGTGGTGAGTTGAATGTTTGTATTTTAGATTCTTGAAGAAAATGTTTTTACCTATGTTTACCCTTTTTGATGTATGACAAAAAGGAGGAGAAAAAGTTTAGTTTGAATGCATTTTGAGTTTTAGTTTTTATGCATTATGTTTTGTTTATGTATATAGCATTCATTTGTATACACAATTATTCTTTTATATACATAGCATAATTTGAGGGGGAGCTTCCAAGCTCCTTTCCCTTACTTTTATAAAATAGCTTATATGTTTTGTCATCATCAAAAAGGGGGAGATTGTTGGCCTAAGGTTACAATCACCCGTTTTATTGAGTTTTGATGATTCCAAAATATATATAGTTATTTGTACTAATCTTGTTTATTGTTTAAGTGTGTTTTAGGGTTCTAAGGATTTATGGAGTGTTCTTCCCTAAAGGAAGGTTGTTTTGACTCAAGTCGGTTCATTTCGGGTTCAAGAATCAAGCTTTGCAAGATCATATGGAGACGCCCATTTGAAGACTTTGTAGTCACCTAGAACCTATGTAAGAATTAGTTTGTTAAAGTTTGAGGCTGTGGTAAATTGGCTCTAGAACACACACACTTTTCTAAAATACAGTTTTTAGTTTAGGTATTTGTTTTAAAGTTCATGCTTTGGTCTATATACATGATTCAAATTTTTACAAATTTTGTATCTTGTTTATATCATGTATATCTATCTCTTCAGCATGTTACTTAGTCATATTTCCCTACAAAATTATTTTGAAAATTTTCCCAAGTCCAAAATAAATCCATATCTGTTTCTGTTTCAGGCCTGGCGGTCGATCGGGCCGGTCGACCGGACCTATTCCAGGCCAGGCTGGTCGACCGCCCGGTCGACCGCGTCCTGTGTCCAGGACATGCACGCTTGTGCACGTCTGTCGGTCGACTGACCGGTCGACCGACCGAAAACAGATTGCTCTCTATTTTTTGTCGGTCGACCACCAGTTCAAAACTGTGTTTGCCCTTTGCGGCCGGTCGACCGAGCCCAATGGCTATATGCTAAATGGGCTGCCGGTCGACTGGGCCGGTCGACCGACAGCCTGCCTGGAGCCCCAACGGCTCTTTCCTCTTTGGTGATTTTTTAAAATCTGATTTTGTGAGCTTTTTGGTTGGCAGAATTTCCTGATCTTTTGGGGACTAATTTTGGACCATATAAACTTAATTAAATCATATTTTAATCCCCTCCTCTCCCTATAAATAGAGAGGGTTGGTCTCTTACAAATACACCAAGAAAAATACCTAGTTTTCAAGTTTGAAAAAGAAAGAAAAGTTTTCAAAGCTCTCAATTCTCTCTTGCATTCTTGGCTAGTGTTTTTCAGTTGTGTTTTCAAGCAATTTTCATTTACAATTGAGTTTGTCTTTCTCACTACACTTCTAGAGCCAAAAATTTCATCCTCATTCTATAAGGAAGTTGTAAAGAGAAAGTGTTGTAAGAAGTTTGTGATCCTTTTTGGTGATCACTTGGTTACTTGTTCCTTCTTGTTGAGATACCTCTTCGGTAGAGGTTTGTAAGTGGTGGAGTTCGGTACTCCGGTCTTCGGTAGACCTTGTAAAGTCCTCGGTGGATAGTGGAAACCCTTCACGGTGGTGAAGGTGGGGAGTAGAGCGGTGGCTCAAACCTCGAAACAAATACTTTGTGTTTGCGATTGCTTTTGTTCTTGTTCTCTATTGCTCTTTACTTTTAGCTTGTGTTATTGCTTACATTACTTGTGATATATCTTGTGTGCACTTCATTATTGCTTCCAATTCATTTCTTGCTAACTTGTCGATCAATTCTCATACAACAAGATTGCATTACGCACCTCTAACTCTTATCTAGAGGAATCACGAGGAAGGAGTTTAGAGCCCTTCATCGGGTATCCGGCTTCTAGTCTTGTTTTGAGAGATCGTTGCATCATTCATTCATACTTGTTTAAAAAGATTGTTAGATTAGCATTTACACCTATTCACCCCCCTCTAAGTGTTTTCAGATTTGTCCAGTGATCATGTCCACATGGTATCCACAGTAATCCTATATTCATCGTTATCCAATTACGTGGATCAATAGGAGTATAGTATTAGGAGTCTCCCTATCTTAGAGGTTCAAGTATACAGGAGTTCAGGAGCACAGGAGTTCAGGAGCACTAAATATTTGGTAACAATATAATAATCATGCCATGTCCCCGTAAAAGTGATAATCATGAATATGCAATGTAATACAGATGTCAGGTGTAATAATATCCAGTCAGGTGTCACAATATCAGGTCAAATGTGTCAGTACCAGGTGATAGCATATGTCAAGCATGTCAATTGTCAAGTGTCAAATACCAGGTGTCAGGTGTCAAGTAATAACATGTCAATTAACGGTGTCAGATATCAAGTGTCAGGGTTCAGGTGTCAAGTATAAAATATCAGCGTCAGATAATTAACATGTCGGTATCAGGTGAGTTGAATACAGAGTTACAACATCATATATCAAGTAATCATCCGGTCATGTAATATGGTACAGGAGAACAATATAGTTAAACATTTCAAACTCTTTACAACCATATTTATAACAACAATAAATTAATCTATTAATTTGCTATACGAAACCGAGCGAAGTGAGAGCGTATCTAGGCATATCCATGCAAGTATAATACTAGTTAAAAGAATTATAATAATGGTCAACAGGTATTTGTACATGTTAATATTAGAAAATTACTCGCATATCATATGTTAACTCGCATAACGATGTATCATGTACTAAAAGTTAGAGTAGCAATTGTTAGGCATGTAACGGTAGTAACAAGACATCCACATATCAATATATCATGTAATAAACACTAGAGTAGTAGTTACTAAACATGAATTGATGATATCAGAGTACTTAAATTTATATCGAGCCCTAGAATAGAATTAGAAAGACATGAAGCAACACAAAGAAAGTACTCGCCTAAAATACGAGAAAATGCCATAAAATCCCAAAACACCATAAACACGTACATGCTACTAATCCATATAAAATATATATAATTTATATATATACATATATATTAGAGAGAGAATGAGAGAGGAGAGAGAGAAGAATTAGCTAGAGGGAGGAGGCTAAGAGAGAGAGAGTTGTAGGAGAAAGAGCAGGGGAGTTACGTTTGAAAATGAAATGGGGTAATTAGGGAATGAAGGAGAGGGTGAATAAGGGAAATAAGGAGGGGTAAAATAGGAAAGAAGGAAAAGAAAGAAAGAAGAAAAGAAGGAGAAGAAAGAAAGAAGAAAAAAAGGAAAAGAAAGAAGAAGGGAGGGGAGAGGGTGGCTGGCCGGTGGCCTGGGGGGGCGGCGGCGCCACCAGAGGAGGGGGCGGCAGCGCCTAGGCCGGGGGAGGAAGGGGTTTGGGGATTTGGTTGTTGATGTTGTGATTGTTGTTATTGTTGGTGTTGGTGGTGGTTAATGGTGGTGGTGTTGGTTGAAGATGGTGGTGTTGGAGAGTTAAAGGAGGACGAGATGGTGGTGGCGTGGTGGGAGTGGAGGAATTGGGGGTTTTGATGGTGAATTTTGAGGAAGAAGAGGATTAATGGTGATAGATTTATGGAGAAATTGGAGGAGATGGAGTGGAGTTTGAAGAGGAGGAAAGTGGGGAAGAGAAGGAGGAGTTTGGGGAGATGGTGGCGCCGGCTAGGGGGCGTGACGGTGCTAGGCGGCGGTGATGGAGGCGGCGGCTGTGAGGGGAGAGAGAGGGTGAGGGTGTTGGTGGGAGAGATAAAGAAGGAGATAGGGAATAATGGGAAGAAAAGAAGAAAGAAAGGAAAGATAAAGAGAAGGAGAGGGAGATGGGAAGTATGGGAGGAAGAGTAAGGGAGGATGGTGCTGGTGGTGCTGCTACCGTTGGCTGCAGGGGATGGAAGGCATGGGAAACAGGTAAGGGGGAGAAAGAAAGAGAAAAAGAAAAGAAGAAAAAGAAAGAAAAGAAAAGAAAGGAAAAGGAAAAATAAAGAAAAGAAAAAGAAATAAGAAAACAATAATGAATAAATATATTATTAAATAATTAAATTAATAGGATAACCTGGGAGTATTAAGTAGAGGAGTAGAGAAGGAAAAAGCAAGAAAAGAAAAGGAAGGAAAATAATATTATTATTTAAATTGGGTAAAATTTGACTGTTTAAGAAACGCTCCGAAAAATCCTCAAAAATATAAAATATTATTTTAAGATGCCTGATGAAATCAAATTTGAGAAATTTAATCTGTTTTTCAAATTAAAAATCTTAGAATCTTCCAGCGATTCAAGTCGACACCAAAATCAGTTAAATTTTGATAAATTCAGAAAAATCTGAAAAAATGTATTTAGATAGAAAATGAGATTCTAAGAAGTGATATGAAATCCATTTCTAAAAATTCAATTCTGTTTGAAAATTAAAAATCTGAGAATCAGTCAGCGATGCTGATCGACACTGGTTTTGAAGATTTTGCAGAATAATTCTGAAAAATATTGAAAATCTTAAAAAAATCTAAAATATTGAAAACAGTATTTGAAACTAAAATCAGTCAAATCAGACTACCAGAAAGGTCAAATCAGGTAATACTAGTATCAGGCTCTTGGTCCAGGTCAAGGCTGACTCTAGGACTGAGAATCCAGATCCGATATCAAATAACTTAAGCAATCACAATCCAAAAATAAATACTGGAAGAAAATTGAAACAATACGGTCAAAAAATGGGGACACGTATCTGGGTACGTATCCCGGGAACGGGGTGGTACAATCTACCCACCTAACAAAAATTTCGTCCTCAAAATTTTGATAAGGAAGGAGATGAACACAGAAGAGATTAGGGTTAATGATGATAATATGATAAAGTGTGAAGGGTAAGGAAGATTACTAACTCAGGACCATATCTGAGTTGGTTAAAGGGATGACGGGAAGAAGCTGAAAGCAAAAAGATAGAAGGGTCTCAGGATCTAAGAAATAGATTGCGATGAAGGAATAGATAACACCGCACTTGTGATTGAAATGTATATTCAAGATTCGTACTCTCCAGCTACAAATTAATATGTCATTAATCTGCCAACTAGTTGTACTGAAGATGTTAGTGCCTAGGCTCTGATACCACCCTGTGACGCCCCGATCCCGCGGGTACGGAGACGTCACTGCGACGTATATACACAGGTCAGAAATACCCTCGCGTATATACGCTAAGCATTAGTACAGGCAAGAATCAGAGTGTAAAAGCACAGTAGTAATATACATTCCAACAGAAAAGTAAAAGTTCATGGTTATCACAGAGAGTGATAGAATATTACAGGAATATTACATCACCAAAAAAATACAAAAGTATATTATATGAAGAGATATACATAACAAGAGCTGAGAGGTGCTCACGAGCAGCAAGAGAGGCCTCGAGAGCCAATCAGGAGAAGAGCTGGGAGGAAGAGCTACAATGATGTCCAAGCTTCAGCTGCGCTCTGATCGCCATGGAAGGATCTGCTGCTCACTCTGATCAGTTACAGTAAGGCCACCATGGTTCAGACATTTAGGATCTAGACATGAGGATCTAGGGTTATCAAGAATCAACCCAGCGAGTACATATGATAAAGCCAGTTGGCATGCTCAAGTAGTCACACGTGTATATAAAAGGTGTTTCGTGAATATAAGCATATATGAACATGAAATGAGACAGTAAGTAAGATAACTACAGGAAAATGAGTTGTACAAGCCTACATTACCGATCTGTGAGATTAGTACGTCGAAGGAATAATCCAAATAAAAAACCTTCATATATATACCCTACACCTCACGCCACTGTAATCTGAGTTTATATAATCTGAATTTGCCTTCACAATAACAAAATAATGAAACAGTATAGAAACCCGAAAGTAAGCAATCAAGTAATTCAACAAAGTAGCGCAGGTATAATGTGTAAGTGATGAGCAAGATAATATATTGTGTCACAGGTCTCCCAAGTATAGATCGAGTATGTAGCTAGTCAGATATTAGGAGCATGTTATTATTATGTTATTGAGACTCATCTGATTTGTATACATCAGTATGTGTCCCATTCCACATACCTCAGCATACAGACTAGAGAATAAGTTATTAAAAACTGATGGAGATCAACGAACCATGTTTAGAATGGGTCCCGTACAAGCCCGGGACAACGATCAAGAATTATCTGGTACTAAGCCGGTATGCTCGAACAGGAATAGGATGTCACTGCTCCCACAGGAATAGGCCCAGGGGTTTATGGCACAACCGGGAGGCAGGGGAGTAGGGGTGCCAGTACACCCCACGGAAACACCTGGTGGCCTCCAAGTCGAATCCAAGTATGTGGCTGCGCGACACTTTATGACTATCATAAATATGGAGACTATATCGATACTGATAAGTTTTCCCCATCCCGGTGTAAGTTGTTCAATTATTATAGATTTGTCCAGTGATAATGTCCACAGGGTATTCACAGTAATCCTATATTCATGGTTTTCTGGTTACGGGGATCAACAGGAGTATAGTATCAGGAGTCTCCCTATTTTAGAGGTTCAAGTATACATGAGTTCAGGAGCACAGGAGTTAAGGAGTACTAAATGTCTGGTAACAATATAATAATCATGTCATGTCCCCGTAAAAGTGATTATCATGAATATACAATGTAATACAAGTGTCAGGTGTAATAGTATCCAGTCAGGTGTCACAATATCAGGTCAAATGTGTCAGTACTAGGTGATAGCATATGTCAAGCATGTCAATTATCAAGTGTCAAATACCAGGTGTCAGGTGTCAGCTGTCAAGTAATAGCATGTCACGTATCGGTGTCAGATATCAAGTGTCATGGATCAGGTGTCAAGTATAAACATATCAACGTTAGCTAATTAACATGTCGATATCAGGTGAGTTGAATACAGAGTTACAACACTATATATCAAGTAATCATCCAGTCATGTAACATGGTATAGGAGAACAGTATAGTTAAATATTTTAAACTATTCACAACCATATTTATAATAACAATAAATTAATCTATTAATTTGCTATGTGAAGCCGAGCGAAGCGAGAGCGTATCTAGGTATATCCATGCAAGTATAATACTAGTTAAACGAATTATAATAATAGTTAACAGGTATTCGTACAACATGTTAATATTAGAAAATCACTCGTATATCAAATGTTAACTCGCATAACGATGCATCATGTACTAAAAGCTAGATTAGCAATTGTTAGGCATGTAGCGGTAGTAATAAGACATCCACATATCAAAATATCATGCAATAAACACTAGAGTAGCAGTTACTAAATATGAATTGATGATATCAAAGCACTTAAATTTATATCGATCCCTAGAATAGAATTAGCAAGGCATGAAGTAACACAAGGAAAGAACTCCCTAACATCACCAAAAAATTTTGTAAAATCTCCGAACACCATAAACATATACATGCTACTAATCCATAGAAAATATATATAATTTATATATATACATATATATTATAGAGAGAATGAGAGAGGAGAGAGAGAAGAATTAGCTTGAGAGAAGGAGGCTAAGAGAGAGAGGTGTAGGAGAGAGAGTGGGAGTTATGTTTGAAAATGAAGAGGGTAATTAGGGAATGAAGGAGAGGGTAAATAAGGGAAATAAGGAGTGGTAAAATAGGAAAGAAGGAAAAGAAAGAAAGAAGAGAAGAAAGAAAAGAAAGAAAGAAGAAAAGAAGGAAAAGAAAGAAGAAGGGAGGGGAGAGGATGGCTGGCCGGCGTCCGACCACTGCCAGCGGCTTGGGGGGCGGCGGTGCCATCGGAGGAGGGGCGGCGCGGCCTAGGCCCAGGGGAGGAAGGGGTTTGGGGATTTGGTTGTTGATGTTGTGATTGTTGTTGTCGTTATTGGTGGTATGGTGGTGGTGGTTAATGGTGGTGGTGTTGGTTGAAGGTGGTGGTGTTGGGGAGTTTGAGAAGGAGGAGGAGGTGGTGGTGGGGTGGTGGGAGTGAAGGAATTGGGGGTTTTGATGGTGAATTTTGAAGAAGAAGAGGATTAATGGTGATGGGTTTATGGAGAAATTGGAGGAGATGGAGTGGAGTTTGAAGATGAGGGAAGTGGGGAAGAGATGGGGGAGTTCGGGGAGATGGCAGCGCCAGTTTTGGGGCGCGACGATGCTGGGCGACAATGATGGAGGCGGCGGCTATGAGGGGAGAGAGAGGGTGAGGGTGTTGGTAGGAGAGATGAAGAAGGAGATGAAGAATAATGGAAAGAAAAGAAGAAAGAAAGGAAAGATATGTAAAACACCTAGAGGGGGGGTGAATAGGTGTAAATGCTAATCTAAAGAACTTATTAAACAAGTATGAATATATAATGCAACGATCGCCCACAATAAGACTAGAAGCCGAATACCCGGTGAAGGGCTCTGAACTCCTTCCTCGTGATTCCTCTAGATAAGAGTTTGAGGTACGTATTGCAATCTTGTTGTATGAGTATTGATCGACAATTTAGCAAGAAATGAAATGGATGCAATGATGAAGTGCACACAAGATATATCACAAGAAATGAAAAGCAATATCACATGCTAGAGATAAAGAGCAATAGAGAGCAATAAGAAAAACAATCACAAACACAAAGGATTTGTTTCGAGGTTCGAGCCACCGCTCTACTCCCCGCCTTCACTGTCGTGAAGGGTTTCAACTATCCACCGAGGAAATTACAAGGTCTACCGAAGACCGGAGTACCGAACTCTACCAATTACAATCCTCTACCGAAGAGGGATCTCAATACAAGAAAGAACAAGTACCAAGTGATCAACAAGGGATCACAGACTTCTCTTTACAACTTCCTTATAGAATGAGGAGGATATTTTGGCTCAAGAAGTGTAGTGAGAAAAACAAATTCAGTTGAGAAGAAGATTTGCTTGTAAAACAACTGAAAATATGTAACCAAGAATGCACAAGAGAATTGAGAGCTTTTGAAAACTTTTTCTTTCTTTTTGGAAACTTGAAAACTAGGTTTTTCTTGTCTTTTGCAAGTGAGCAATCCCCTCTATTTATAGGGAATAGAGGAGGTCTAAACATGATTAAAATTAGTTTATTAGGTCTAAAAGTAGTCCCCAAAATATCAAAATTATCTGACACACAAATCCCAACTAAATCAGAAAATCAGAAATAAGGAAAGAGCCGTTGGGAGCTGTAGATGGCTGTCGGTCGACCGGCCCGGTCGACCGACAGTCCAATTGTCAACTAGCCGTTGGACTCGTTCGACCGGTCGGTCGACCGACAGCCATAGGGAATTTTCGTTTAGAACTGTCGGTCGACCGGCCCGGTCGACCGACAAAAACCTGAGAGCAAAGTGATTCCAGTCGGTCGACTAGTCGGTCGACCGACAGACGTGCACAAACGTGCACGCCCTGGACACTAGGCACGGTCGACCGGCCAAGCCTGGAATAGGTCCGGTCGACCGGCCCGGTCGACCGACATGCCTGAAACAGATTTTTTTATAGGAAAATTTTTGAACTTTGGAAATTTTTCAAAATAATTTTGTAAGAATATATGACTAAGTATCATGCAATAAAGGTAGGTATACATGATATAAACAAGATATAAAATTTATAAAAATTTTGAGTCATTTATAGTTATCAAGGCATGAACTTAAATCAAATACCAAAAATAAAAACCGTATTTTGAAAAATGTGTGTGTGTTCTTGAGCCAACTAAACACAACCTTATTCTTTAACAAACTAACTCTTACATAGGTTCTAGGTGACTACAAAGTCTTCAAGTGGGCTTCTCCATGAGAACTTGAATAGATTGATTTTTGAACCCGAAATGAACCGACTTGAGTCAAAACAACCTTCCTTTAGGGAAGAACACTCCATGAATCCTTCTAACCCTTAAACACACTTAAACATTATAAATGATTAGTACAAATAACTATATATGTTTTGTAATCATCAAAACTCAATAAATCGGGTGATTGTAACCTTGGGCCAACAAGATAAAGAGAAGGTGAGGGAGAGGGGAGTATGGGAGGAAGAGTGGGGGAGGATGGTGCTGGTAGTGCTGCTGTCGTTGGCTGCAGGGGATGGGAGGCATGGGGTGCAGGTAAGGGGAGAAAGAAAGAGAAAAAGAAAAGAAGAAAAAGAAAGAAAAGAAAAGGAAAAAAGGAAAAGGAAAATAACGAAAAGAAAAAGAAATAAGAAAAAAATAATGAATAAATATATTGTTAAATAATTAAATTAATAGGATAACATGGAAGTATTAAGTAGAGGAGTGGAGAAGAAAAAAAAAAGAAAAGAAAAGAAAATAATATTATTATTTAAATAGGGTAAAATTTGACTGTTTCAGAAACGCTCCGAAAAATTCTTAAAAATAAAAAATATTATTTTAAGATGCCTGGTGAAATCAGATTTAATAATTTTCAAATTTAAAATCTTGGAATTTTCCGGTGATACCGGTCGACACCAAAATCGGAAGTTTTGATAAATTCAGAAAAATCTCAAAAAATGTATTTAGATAGAAAATGAGATTCTAAGAAGTGATGTGAAAGTCGTTTATAAAAATTCAATTCTATTTGAAAACTATAAATCTGAGAATCGGTCAACGATGTTGATAAACACCGGTTTTGAAGATTTTGCAGAATAATTCTGAAAGTTTCAGAAAATCATAAAAAATCTAAAATTTTGGAAAATAGTGTTTGAAACTAAAATCGGTCAAATCAGACTACCAGAAAGGTCAAATCAGGTAGTATGCTGGTATCGGGTTCTTGGTCCAGGTCAAGGCTGACTCTAGGACTGAGAATCCAGATCCAATATCAAATAACATAAGCAATCACAACCTAAAAACAAATATTGAATGAAAATTGAAGCAATATGGTCGAAAAAATTGGGACACATATCTGGGTATGTATCTTGAAAACGGGGTGTTACAATTAAAGTCCTCTAGATTTTCTATATGATGTGCCTGGTAGGTAGATCTAGCATTTAGCACTTTGTCGCTAACTTCGTTTAAGTGTAGTTACACTGTGGGTGCGGCTTCGCCACATGCGGTAGCTAGACGTTTCATTCGTTGCTTCGCCTGTGCGTTGGGCAGTGCCACGAGTGGTAACTATGCCGAGCGCGATGACGTGTAGTGTTCTAAGTTAACTTTGCTCTAGTATTGCTTAGCTCCACTTGCTTGCTTACACGCTTACCTGCTTTATAATTCAATCAGCTATTTTCATTCTGATTGTGAAGAGTTTGAAATCTTTACTTATACTATTTTTTAAAGAGCTATACCGTTTGTCTGTATTCATACTAATCTCCTGTATCGGTACCATTTTCCTGTATTTATACCTATCCCCTGTATCAGTACTATTTTTCTATATTCGTACTGATCCCCTGTGTCGGTACTGTTTTCCTGTATTCATACAGATCCCTTGTATCGATACTGTATTCTTGTATTATGATACATGATAGTTGATATCTACTGTGCTAATCACTTGACATGCTATCTCTTGCTGTGTTGATCACCTGTCACCTGCCATGTAATTACTTATCACCTCAATATGATATACTACCACTTGACTTGTTATTATCATACTTATGGGAATCCAATAATTTATATCCTGTATTATAGACAGTGATTATGTATCTCTAGTACTATTGTACTCCTGTTACTCCTGAACATATCATGCTCCTGTATTTCCCGAAAATTGATAATTACATGATAATCAGTAATAACAAAAACAACTTACATCAGGTAAGGAGGAAACTGATGGACTTCAATTATGGTTACATTTACAATGGTATAGGATATTGTGCAACTATTATACCTTCTTCCCTGGACATACAATATGACACTTCCTCCCTCCTGCAATGCTTTACGACATGTTCTGACTCAACACTGGAACGACACTGGGTCGTGGTCCCGGGTATGTACGTGATCCATTATAAACATAATTTGTTGATTTCCTCATTAGTTTTTGATAACAACCTCGGCTTACTCATATATGGATGTATATGGGATGGAATGTACACTAGGGCACATACCAAGATATATGGGTCAGATGAGTAATAATAATATTATGCTATTAATAATTTGACGTGTCATTTTGTAATTCTTGTTGTATACATTCAGAGTATGATAACGTGAGATATACAGTATATAGATGAGGGTTTCCTTATTTGGATTATTTCTTCGATGTACTTATCCCACGAAGCTGTAAACTAGATTGTACAATAGGTTTTGTGTAACGCCCCACCCCCACCGTGTATAGAGACATTACTGTAACGTATATACGCAGAGTAAAATATGCGTACGTATACACGCTAAGCGTGTTAGTATAGTTATGAATCAGCGTACGGAAGCACAGTGGTAATATAATTCCAATATTACAGTCCAAATACATTGTTATCACAGTACATGATCTAATATTATAAGAATATTACATCACCATGAGATACAAAAATATGATCTACAAGAGATTTACATGGGCCAAAAGTGGTAGATGCTCTCTAGTAGGAAGGAGGAATTGATTGAGATTTTAAGAATAAAAAGAAGTTTAGATTTCTTAGTCTCAATGTGAATCCGCTGTAGCAAGAGCTCAAGCGGGTCGTGATCCTCAGGGAAGGATGCGATGCAAGCTTTTCGACTCGATTCCTCTGTATCTTCAAAAATAGGAGAAAAGAGATTAGATTTGAGATAAATATATGATATGAAAGATGTGGTTTTGCTGATCTTCTACCACAACCCTATTGCAAATTAAGACTATTGATCATCATATTGGAATACAAGGATTTAATCCTAGGTTTTTTGTAATATATGCAAGCAAGAGAAGAGATTTAGAATCTTACCAACATCACTCTTAAAAGTCCAACACTTTTTCATCCTAACATCTAAGCACAACACAAAAGAAGTCTTACCTTGAGGTTGCGTTGTCAAAGTTCTTAGATATGAAATGTGAAGAATTAATTAATGTTGTGATATTAGATTAGAATACTAATTATCGTTTAATCTTCAAGCAATCTACTTTAAACCTAGGGTTTCAAAAGTTGTCATCCATCAAACCAATGCTTAACTGCTCTAGGGTTGCTTTAAGAAATTCAGCAAACCACTAGAGGAATTTAGTTCATCATTTTTTTATCTTTTCAATATTTATTATTATTTTTATTTTATTTAATAAGAAAGATTGCAAAGAACAAAGAAAAAGAAAACCAGAAGAGATCACAGAATAAAAACCAGAGAGATCACAAAATAACATTAAAGAGCAGAAAATTAAATGGGAAAAGGTAACCTTTATTCGATGAACGTCTCCCAAATACAAGCTCCTTCCTCTCCACAACGTACATGAAACGAAAGTTACAATCTTGCAGAAATTTAAAGAAAATAGCTAAAAGAAAACCCTAAACGTCTCTGGATGCCCCTCTCTGCTGCGCCTGCAGGGATATTTATAGTGCAGAAGATGATAGAGTCCCGGATAAGATTGCAGACAAAAGTTGGTAGCCAGCTTCATCCAAAATGCCGCAGAATCTGGGCTTTTGCTGCAGATTTGCGGCATTTCTGGGGAATCTGGCCACGCGCTTTGGCGCGTGGCTTCTTCTGGTCCGTCTGATTGAGCTTCTGTTTCTGGAATCTGCATCCTGGCTTTTTAATCTGGATTTTTGAGATAACTTAGTAATCAAGTTACCCTTAATCCAGATTTCTTCAAAAAATGAATCTTATCCTTGCACATGTATTTATCCTCATCCACCAAGTGTTTAGGATTGGATAACTTTATCCTTTCCCTCGTTATAGTATTTGCAATTTTACATCTGGTATTTGCACTTTGACTTCTTGTAATTGCACTTTTGCACCTGGGCTTCAAACATGGGCTTGGATCTGGGCTTTTGGGCTCTTTAAGCTTTATTTATTATTAAAATAATAATTCGAGGCCTGCACACATTAAATAACAAAATATTAATAAATGTGCATTATAATATGAATAAATGTGCAAATGTGATGGTAAATATGATGACAATTATGCATTTTTCACTACCTGTCACACCCCCACACTTATCTTTTTGCTCGTCCTCGAGTAAAAATCAAAAAAGAAAAAGAAAATCTAATCTAACTAACTCACTTTCGTAGGAATCACGGTTGCACTTAGCGTGTGCAACAAGCCGTTAAACCCCTAGGTTACCCTAGAGGACGAGTGTTGTCTCGTGAGGGTTTTCAGCGGATTACACCCACAAAATCCATAAAAAGAAAAATATTTGACTTATATTGGAAGAGACTAAGTAGTCTATAAGTTTTAGGATTATCATTTTTATTCATTCTTTTGAACTTAGTCTTAATAAAGTCAATTGTTATTCATTTTAGGTAAGGATTAAAATTGAATTTCTAATATAGTCTTTTTCGTTACCAAAAATCATAGCACCCTTGTGAATCTAAGAATTCCTTAACTTGGACTCTTATGCCTCATGAATATTTTTTTTTAATATATATAACTCATCTAACTTTCTTTCGTGTAAGTATCAAGGCTTCTTGAGGCTCTCATACTTAACTAATTGATTATTAGATGTGTTAGTACATATATAATATTTCTTAGTTTAGGCTTTCTAATCCACCCATGTAGCGAACTTAAAGTCGATGACTCCCAAACCGGTCGGCTTTAGGGCACCAGGTGAGAAAACACCCCGCGGACTCAAATTCGAGTGAAATAGGCCACGATACTAAGGTTTTTATTTATTAACTCACCTTTAGGCGTGAATACTTATGCTTCATGAGGCACATGTATCCAGCTTAATTAGTGATTGAACTTTTATTATTATTATGATTTTTTTTTATGAGGCACAAGGGTCTTTGTCTTAGAATCTTAGATATGCCTTAGGTGTGCACAATTCATTAAGGTAAAAATCAAGACTAATTATTTATTCAATTTTTCCTCCTATACCTAAAATTTAAACAATTTATTTATTTTGACCAAGTCTTTAGAAATCCTAATCATGATTTTCCTAATCCTTAAAACTAACTTAGGTTTTTTTCAAAAAATAAGTCAAAATACTGTCCTTTTTATATATATTTTTATATATATATATATTTTTTAGAAAATGTTAGAATAAATAAAGAGAAAAATAATTTTTTTATTATCATTATTATTATTTTTTTAAATATATATATATATATATATATATATATATATATATATATATATATATATATTGTTAGTAAACCCTCCCCCACACTTATCTCATGCATTGTCCTCAATGTATGAAATGCATGACTGCATGAAGTAAAATGTAAAGAGAGGCAAAAAAAAAAAAAAATAATAATAGTATACCATTATATGTACAACACATGTAACAATCTCACCTAGAGCTGCTTAGGATTCATCCCTCTAGCTCGCTTCCCATCATTTCAATGGGTTCTCTTTATAAGGCACAATGGGGACACCAATATTTTTGTTTTAACTCTCTTTCTCCCCAGTTTCATCTTCGTTAGGCTTTTCCTCATCATATGTCCACATCTATTATTCAAAAATTTATCACACCTTTCAGTTGGAACTTCCTTACTATGAATGCTGAGAAATTCTAGCTCAGTTCCGTACATCTCCTCAAAACTCAAATCAACACTTTTCCCTGGAAGTGAATAATTAACCAACATCTCCTTAATCGATGTATCTAAACACAGGAGTTCTTCTTCAAAGAGGCTTTCGAAAGTTAAGTCAATCTGAGGTTCTTGAACTATATTCTCATGTGATATTTCAGTGCTTGGCTCTTCGAAGATACTCAGATCAAATCTTCGTTTTTTAAAGGGAACTTTAAAAGTATAATCCCCAACAAGTGTCATCTTATCACCAAAATCGCACTTATCCTCAAATAACTTGTCAAGAAATAGAGACTCATTTTCACTTTCTTTTTCACAAATGTTCTCAATGAAGTTCACCTCAAATGTTTGGTCTTTAGTCTTACGAGATTGGTTTTCCAGGTTGAAGACATTGACCTCTTTAGTCATGTTTCCAAAGGTCAACCTCATGGATCCATTCCTACAGTTTATGATCGCATTGGCAGTTGCAAGGAACGGACGTCCTAAGATAACGGGAGTTTGAGACCGAGGAGTGGATACAGGTTCGGTCTCCAGAACAACAAAATCTACTGGGTAGATAAACTCCCCCACTTGGATGAGCACATCGGTAATTTCTCCTTTGGGAATTTTTACGAATCGGTCAGCTAATTGGATTGTAACCTTAGTCGGACTAAGCTCGCCCAACCCAAGTTGTTGGTAGACTGAGAAGGGGAGTAAGTTGATACTTGCTCCCAAACAAGAAGTGCATGCTTAATTGCAGTTTGACCTATTGTGCAAGAGATGGTCGGGCAACCAGGGTCCTTATACTTGACAGGGATTTGGTTGGACAATAGCTCACTAATGTTAGTGGCTAGAAAAACCTTCTTGGGCACATTAGTCTTTCTCTTCTTTGTGCACATGTCCTTAAGAAACTTAGCATAACTAGGGACTTGTTGGATTGCATCAAGAAGAGGTATATTGATCTTGACTTGATTAAAATCTCACGTACCTTATCCATTTGTGCACATTGCTTATCTTTAAGCCTATTTGGGTAGGGTGCGATGGGCTTGTGCTTATCTTCGGCTGACTTGTCTTTTTTAGTGTTGTTGGCATCAAGTTGAGATGGAGTTGGATCAGGCAAGCTGAATGCTTGTTTAGAACTTGATGGTGTTGATATTTGGTTATCAACTTGTTTTCCCGACCGCAATGTATGAATCGCATTGCAATGACTCATATGATTCTCTTGAGCCAAGTGAGCTTGACTAGAGTTCTTAGGGTTTGGGAATGGTTGACTAGATAGAGTACCCTTTTGCCTTTCTTGCTGATTCATTTGCATCTCTATCCTAGTCAAGACTTGAGCCAGCGTGTCATTGCTTTTAACAATAGTGTCCACCTTTCTTTCCAGATTGGAGAGCCTTGTTTCCATTTGTGAATATTGGAAAGAGGGTGGAGGATTTTGATAGGGCGGACTTTGGAAATTGTTGGAGAATTTGGGCCTAGTTTGATCATTATTGCTTGGGCCCCATGAAAAATTGGGATGGTTTCTCCAACCAGGATTGTAGGTGGGCGAATATGGATTGTTGGCGGGCGGATTGTTGGTGGGCCTTGTGAAGGCCGCACTCATATGTTCGGGCAAGCTTTGATGCGCGATAAAGACAGGACATTCCTCGAACACATGGTTCATATCTTGACAATAAGTACAGCCCGCCAAAAATGTTGGGCTGACTTGGTTCACTGAGACTGGCTCCTTAGTTTCTAGGGCCTCTAGTCTTCGCATAACAGCAGCTAACTTAGCATCGGTTGCTATGTTGGCCTCAATGGAATGGATACCTCCTTTTGAAGAAGTAGGGTCATTAGTCCTAGATTTTTCAGGAGTAGGTTCCCATTGGGTGGTATTTTCAGCTAATTCCTCATACAATTGCCATCCATCAGTTTCGTCCTTTTTCAGAAATCCTCCTTGGCACATGGATTCTAACAACGTTTTAGTTTGATATTCTAATCCATCATATAGAACTTGGCATAATCGCCATTTCTCTATCCCATGGTGAGGGCATTGGGCAAGGAGGTCCTTGAAACGTTCGAAGTATTTCCAAAAGGGCTCATTGGCTGTCTGCTTAAACTGTAGGATATTCTTCCTAATCAGTGCAGTCTTGTGAACATTATAAAATTTCTTTAAGAATGCCTTAACAAAATTATCCCAAGAAGATATAGAACCCACCTCTAGACTGTATAGCCATTTCTTTGCTAAATCCTTCAAAGCAAAGGGGACAAACCTAAGTTTGATGTCATCTTTTCCTAACTTAGGAATATTCATCATGAGACATACTTCCTCAAATTCCCTTATGAAGAAGTATGCATCCTCGGATTCCAACCCATGGAATTTAGGAAGGGTGTTGATGTATTGTGGCTTAAGCTCAAATGGGTCAACACCAGCATCAGTAAGCTTGATGCAAGAAGGAAGAGAGGTCCTGATAGGATAGATCCTATCTTGGAGTGATATTGGTTGTGCCATGTGTGAATCGGGCTTGAGCTCGGGTGGTGAACTAGTCCTAGTTAGCCTGGATGTAAGTTGGTCTCTCGACCAAGTGGGCATACACAATTAGCAAACAAGTTCACCCAATCAACCAAAAAAGAAGAAAAACAAACAAAAATCCTATTCTAGGGTTATCCTTGACCTAGACGACTCCTAACTTTAGACTGTCCTTAGGAGGTCTATTGTCGACGTCAACCACAAGCTAATCGGCCAGATCAGGGCAAGACCGGTGGGAGGTTTTCCGTCAGAGACGTTCCTTAATTAAATAACCACCGTTCTTCGGGCTTTCGGCCCTCAATCCCTTTTCTAGACACCGATTTGACAAGGTTAATTTCGAACTATTTTCCTTCTTCGGTCAATCTCCTATTGAGTCCGAGTTAACTTAGGGCCAACGTCTAGTCAAGTTTTACTTAAAGTTAGGGTTGTGAGTGTGACGGATATGATTTGTGGGCCAAGGAAGGGTGATGAAATCCCCACCTTATCTTATTTATGGGTTATGCCCTTAAGATGAATTAGTGTACGTGTAAAGCTGTAGAAAAGTAATTACTCAAGAAAGCAGTAAACAGCCAAGAGTGTTTCCTAATCTATATGCTATGCAAACGTACCTTGTCGCCAGCACTCTTCAACAGAATTAAAGAAAATTAAAATAGACACGTGCCTAAAATGCAAGAGTCTAAATTTTTTTTTATTTTCAACAAATAGGTTAATGTTATTAATTAGCAGTTGCAGAGTGATCACAGAGAAATATAATCAAAGCAGTAGGCTATTTTTGCAATTCAGAGCAACCTGCAGAAATTGGGGTGAGTAGTTAACTACTCTTGCCGCAGAATTGCGGCAATTGCCGCGTTTCTGTGGCAAAGAAGTAGGCCCTGGTGCTCTGCCTTCGAGGGCAGAGGCACTGGGTTGCTGTATGTCCTTGCTGCTGCTCTGTTTTCCTGTTCTCTGTATCTGCAAACAGAAAGAATAAAGAATGATTAGAACGAGAAAATCGTGCCGTTCCTTCCCCGGCAACGGCGCCAAAATTTGATTGAGATTTTAAGAATAAAAAGAAGTTTAGATTTCTTAGTCTCAATGTGAATCCGCTGTAGCAAGGGCTCAAGCGGGTCGTGATCCTCAGGGAAGGATGCAATGCAAGCTTTTCGACTCGATTCCTCTGTATCTTCAAAAATAGGAGAAAAGAGATTAGATTTGAGATAAATATATGATATGAAAGATGTGGTTTTGCTGATCTTCTACCACAACCCTATTGCAAATTAAGACTATTGATCATCATATTGGAATACAAGGATTTAATCCTAGGTTTTTTGTAATATATGCAAGCAAGAGAAGAGATTTAGAATCTTACCAACATCACTCTTAAAAGTCCAACACTTTTTCATCCTAACATCTAAGCACAACACAAAAGAAGTCTTACCTTGAGGTTGCGTTGTCAAAGTTCTTAGATATGAAATGTGAAGAATTAATTAATGTTGTGATATTAGATTAGAATACTAATTATCGTTTAATCTTCAAGCAATCTACTTTAAACCTAGGGTTTCAAAAGTTGTCATCCATCAAACCAATGCTTAACTGCTCTAGGGTTGCTTTAAGAAATTCAGCAAACCACTAGAGGAATTTAGTTCATCATTTTTTTATCTTTTCAATATTTATTATTTTTTTTATTTTATTTAATAAGAAAGATTGCAAAGAACAAAGAAAAAGAAAACCAGAAGAGATCACAGAATAAAAACCAGATAGATCACAAAATAAAATTAAAGAGCAAAAAATTAAATGGGAAAAAGGTAACCTTTATTCGATGAACGTCTCCCAAATACAAGCTCCTTCCTCTCCACAATGTACATGAAACGAAAGTTACAATCTTGCAGAAATTTAAAGAAAATAGCTAAAAGAAAACCCTAAACGTCTCTGGATGCCCCTCTCTGCTGCGCCTGCAGGATATTTATAGTGCAGAAGATGATAGAGTCCCGAATAAGATTGCAGACGAAAGTTAGTAGCCAGCTTCATCCAAAATGCCGCCGAATCTGGGCTTTTGCCGCAAATTTGCGGCATTTCTGGGGAATCTGGCCACGCGCTTTGGCGCGTGGCTTCTTCTGGTCCGTCTGATTGAGCGTCTGCTTCTGGAATCTGCATCCTGGCTTTTTAATCTGAATTTTCGAGATAACTTAGTAATCAAGTTACCCTTAATCCAGATTTCTTCAAAAAACGAATCTTATCCTTGCACATGTATTTATCCTCATCCACCAAGTGTTTAGGATTGGATATAACTTTATCCTTTCCCTCTTTATAGTATTTGCAATTTTACATCTGGTATTTGCACTTTGACTTCTTGTAATTGCACTTTTGCACCTGGGCTTCAAACATGGGCTTGGATCTGGGCTTTTGGGCTCTTTAAGCTTTATTTATTATTAAAATAATAATTCGAGGCATGCACACATTAAATAACAAAATATTAATAAATGTGCATTATAATATGAATAAATGTGCAAATGTGATGGTAAATATGATGTCAATTATGTATTTTTCACTACCTATCAGGAATCTCAAGAGCTAGTCAACGAAATAGATCAGGAAAATCTACTACATGATCATCACGCTTCTGTTGCACGCTCTGAACAACAACATGAACTTCACCAAGCAGGCAGTAAGTGAAAATGGAATATATTTATCTAAGCATTTGTGAACTATATAAGCTATATGTAAAATGTAAATGGAGACAAAATCAATTGTATAAACTCAACCTTCGGATCCATGAGATTAGTACGCCAAGGGAATAATCCAAACAAAGAAACCCTCATCTATATACCATATACATCACTTCACCATCAATTAAGTATATACAAGCAGAGTTGCTCATCAATAAGTATGTCAGTATTACTGTGATCAGTGATTTCAGTATTCTGTCAGTAGTGTTATCATGTCAGTCTGTGAAATCATGATCAATACTGTTGTCAAGTCAGTATATGTTTCAGTGGTACATGTGTCAGTCAATATCAGGAGTGTCAGTATCAAGAATAAGGTGAAGTATAGGAATAGAATTGATAACACGAACTGGAAACATGAACTTCCCAAACAGTGGACAAGGTATTGGATTGTTATGCTTTAAGTATAATAGTAGTAGCAATAGCAATAACAATAATCAATATCATTTGTTATTCTAATCGGTCCCATACCACTGACAATTCACACTGGAACCCATACTTTCAGTAGAACAAATCTAAACTCCAATATACGGTTTACCTTCATTCGAATAGGAGAGTGACCGAATAATATATACTCCTGACATTATTATTATTTGAATATTATATATAATATACTGTGTTCAGTTTAGTACTGGTGTCAGGAGAACAGGAGAACCCTAGGCATGATGTCTAGACTCTAGAGGCACCCCCACGGACTTTAGAGGCACCGCCACCACGTGTGCGTGGTGTGTACTTAGCTCTGTGTGGTGCTTAGCTCCATACAACAAATGCATACCAGGTATTAGGAGACGGATCATGGACTCTAGAGCCACCCACACGGACTAGCGGTATCCCCACCATGTGTATGGTGTGTACTTAGCTCAGTGTTTACTTGGCTCCATTCACCGTTCCTTATGTCATGAGTAACATGAGTATATTTGTGGATTCTAGAGGTGGCCCACATGGATTCTAAAGGTATCCTCACCATGTGTATGGTGTGTATTTAGCTCCGCGTGGCACTTAACTCCACGCATCATGTATCAATAACATGAATAGTATTAGGAGTGTATCAGGAGTCAGGAGTAAATCAGAAGTATGTAAATATCCTTGTCCAGAATTCAGGAGTTCATGGATACCAGTCTTTCTAGTAACAATAGGTATTGTAATCAGTCCAATGTCATAGTATCAGGTTCAATGTATCAATAGTCCGATGTCAGGTTAGTATCTAGTGTCAATATCAAGTATTCAGTATCAGATATCTAGTGTATATTGATCGTACACATATTTTGCATTCTTTTCTTTACATTCCTACATTTATCGTGTAATAAATCTGCTAATTTCCTTGTCTTAAATATTTATTTTGCAGAAGATAATAATGAAGAGAAAGAGGATTAAACCAAATAAATAGCAGTTAAAATCAGATTTAACTGGATCAATTGGTTAGCTAAGGATGATCTCAGATCTAGTTAGAACAAATCAAGGATTGGGCAAATGTTCAGCTGAAGATCAGAGCAAATCAGACTGGATATAGTTTAGCATTTTAATCATATCTTTTGCTACCGAATCTCAAATCTAATAATTCAAGATGCTACAGAAAGAAGACCTAAAGGGCTACAATTCTTCTGTTGATCACTCATTCTAATTCTGTCATATGTTAAGCAATATTCAGTACTCAACACGTCATCAAGCTGCAGAATAGAATTCTGGATAAATCCAGTATGGAGATAAGGGGAGGATTCAAATTTTAGAAAAGCCAGCTTTTCTTATCTTTATACTCCTCTAATCTCTGCATTTCTTCTATAAATACCTGCAATCTCAAAGGCAAGGGGAGCAACATCACTTCAGAGGGAGGAGGAAGCACGATCTCAGAGAGAGAGCTTTAGTTTAGGTTTTTCTTTTCTTCTTCAATGTAATTTTTATTTTCTTTATTTTATTTTATTTTTAGGATAGAGAGAGTTGCATAATCAAAAGAGAGGAAGAGTTACTGTAGAGTGACACTATTGTAATCTTTTCTTCAAGAAGCCTATATTGAAGGTGACAATCAATGGAGGTTCATTGTGCTCAATCTCGCCGAAGCCTTTCTTTCCTTTCTTCTTTTCTACTACTTTGTTTTACTCGATGCGAAGGTAAATTTCATTTATGGTTCAACAGTAGAGGTAAATATTTTTCTTTTATTTCTTTTATTTCTAATCTTTGCATCACACTTTTCTTTATCTCTTTTTGGTTCCTTTTCTTTTATAAATAAAACAACAACGATACCATCATCTCTTCTTCTACCATCTTCTTCTTAACTTAACTTAACATTTTTATTTTCTTTTTATTAACTGAGAAGATAAGTATTAACTAATTTTGGTAAATTAAAAGAAGAAACTTACATAACGCTTCCATCGCTGTCCCTCCCTGTGGATCACGACCCGTTAGCCCTAGGCTACACGGTAGAATTGAGAACCTAGTACTGTTCTAAATTTCTATATTTTTATGTGCAGGTTTGGCTCGATCAAAATTTTGGCGCCGTTGCCGGGGAGAGACGGTAAGTAATTCTCTTTAAAGTTTACATTTTTGGTTAACTTTCTTCTTATTTTTTTTTGTACAGATTTAACAAGGAATTCTTGCTGCAGTGGACACATAAGTGGCCTTGGACTCTGCTCAAGAAAGCAGAGCCAAGAAGCCGTTAGATTTGCTACATTCCAGTGGCAAAACTGAGTGAACTACTAACCTGTATTTTTGCAGGTTGGCTGAATTGAAAATCTGAATTTCTCTAGCATTTATCTCTTTGTTTGATTCACTGTATATATATTTCTAATACAACAGTAAAAAGTTGATTGTTAATGCTAAAAATGATTTAGACTTTGCATTTAGGCACGCGTCTATTTCATTACATTTTCTATTTACTGTTGAAGAGTGCTGGAGCAAAGGTACGTGTGCATAGCATCTAGTATAAGAACACTTTTGGATTGTTTACATTGCTTAAGTGTTGCTTTTCTTGTACACTGCACTAAATCAATCTTAAGGGCTTGTCCTATAAACAAGATAAGGTGGGAAAGTCATTACCCTCCCTTAGCCCACAAACAATCTCCTCACCCACTAACCCAAGCCTAACTAAAAAAGAGTAGACGTTGGCCCTAGGGACATCTCGGACTCAATTAGGAGATTATCCTAAGGGGGAAAGGTGTTGGAATTTAACTCATGCCAAATCAGTGTCTAGGAAGGGGATTAAGGGCCGAAAGCCCGAAGGTTGGTGGTTACTTAATTAAGGAACGTCTTTGACGGATAACCTCCCACCAATCTTGCCCTGACCTGGCTGATTAGCTTGTGGTCAAAGTCTGCATTATACCTCCTATGGACAGTCTAAACAGTTAGGAGTCGTTTAGGTCTAAGCTCTACCCTAACATAGGTTAGATTTTTCTTTATTTTCTTGTTTGTTTATTTGTTTGTTTTTGTTTGTTTTTGTGAAAATGGATTATAATTACAATTATTCTGATTATAACTCAAATCTATATTTCACTCTAACCTCTTTCAGTTCGGATATTACCAACCCGGCATTACATAACTCTAACCAATCAAGTATGCCAGATTGGTCTTATCCGAATCAAAATATGCCCCAATCTCAGTATTATGAACAAGAATGGGACAATCATCACCACTCTTCACCGAGTCAGTGGGGATACAACTCCCCCGAGTCTTATTATCAACAACCTTAACAACAAACAGCTTCATATGATCCATACCAAGACCAACCTATAGAAGAGAAATCTTCTTTAGAAAAGACATTTGAAGCCTTCCTTGAGTCCACCCGACAAGTACAAATCATAGCGGA
Organism: Agave tequilana; assembly: GCA_038442645.1. Taxonomy (NCBI): domain Eukaryota; kingdom Viridiplantae; phylum Streptophyta; class Magnoliopsida; order Asparagales; family Asparagaceae; genus Agave; species Agave tequilana. The sequence continues at coordinate 14,568 of JAVJIF010000183.1, read as the reverse complement.
CTCAGTTCTCCCAACAATTCTCAAATCCAAGATCCTTACTCTAATTTTCAAGTCCAGCCACAACAAGAAGAACCTGTTGACTTAGAAAAGAATATGGAATTCATGATTCAGTCCCAAAATAATTGTGTTCAATCCCAAATGGGTCGTCTCCAATCTCTTAATAGGCTAGAAGCAAAAGTGAGGCATTTGGTTAAAACAATTAATGATAGGAATGATGAAACTCTACCTAACATATTTTCAACCACTCTTGATTCTCCTAGCCATATTGACGAAGAATCATGGTATCTTAGAGATATTAACCAAGATTCGATTTCACCACAAAACTTTGAACTTGACCAATATCAACCCATTGATAAATTGGCAAGTTTTTATTTCAATGAGATTGAACTTGAAGATGAATGTGATACCGATTCTCAATATTGTGATTCAGTTCCACTTTTTGAATCTATGTTGACTCCAGTATTCTTACCCGATTCGGACTTAATTCTGAAGCCAACACTGATTCCTATCCATATAGAGCTTGAACATGAACCACTTATTCTAGATAGTCACATTCCATTATTGGGAAATGAATGTGAACTTCAATTCTATGATTTGGACCAAATCCATGAACCAACTCCGACTCTCGAACATAAACTTGATTTGAGTTCTATTCCCGAGTCAATATCGGTTTCTATTCCCTTCATTGTTGAGCCCAAATCATCCATTCCACAAAATCACATTCCATTGCTGGACCATGGTTTAGATCAATATGACTCTGTGATGATATCCCAAGACTGGTCATATAACCGGGAAAAATTTCATGCTAGGATCTTGTATGATCCTGTTCATGTTGGGGATTATAAAAATATTAATAAGAAAGAGGTGATGAAAGGTGGGTTTCATGAAAATCCATAATATCTAGATTGGGCAGAAACGCTTGGCCCAATCAGACCTCCACCGGAACCACCACCTTAAGGTAATATTTTTCTTCCCTTTCTTCTTTTTCATGCATCTATGCATTAATTCATACATTGAGGACAATGCATGAGATAGGTGTGGGGAGGGTCTAACATAACTTAGGTTTTTTCTTTTTATTAAAAAGAAAAAGAAAGAAAAAAAAACTAACACTTTCTTTACTTTTAAAAACTTTTTGAAAATAGAAACAATATTTTGACATATTTTTTTGTAAGAAATTAAGTCAATTTTAAGGAAAAGGAAAATCATAATTAGGATTTCTTATACTCGGTCAAAATAAGATTATTTGTTTGATTTTTAGGGTTAGGAAGATAATTTGTCAAAGTAATTTAGTCTTGATCTTTACCTTAATGAAATATGCACATTTCATACACTTACATACTTAGGGTTCAAGAACAAAGATTCTTATGCCTTATATATAAAAAAAAAGAAAAAAACAAAATATCTATGAACAAATCTAATTATTGATTAGCTAGGTGCTTTGGCCTAAGCAAGCCTTAGTATTTATGCGAAAGATGATTAGATAAGTTTGAGAAAAAATATATTAAAAAAAATCCTCTGATTAAGTTGGGTATTTGTGCCTAATAAAGCATAAGTATTCACGCCTAAAAGTGGTTCAAATAATAAAATCCTTAGTTTTGTGGCCTTGTTTGCTCGAGTCCTTAAGTCCTTGGGGTGTTTTCTCACCGGTGCCCTAAGATCGTTTGTTTGGGAGTCATCGATTAAAGGCTTGTTACATGAGCAGATTAGAAAGCCTAAACTAAGAAATAATACCACCAAATATATATATATATATATATATATATATATACATATATATATATATATATATATATATATATATACATATATATATATATACATATATATATATACATATACATATATATATACATATATATATATATATAAATAAGGCATAAGAGTTAGAGTTAAAGAACCCTTAGTCAAAGTTTTCACAAGGTGCATATGACTTAGGGTAAAGTAATAGACTAGATGAGAAGTACAATTTGACTCCTTACTTTGATTGATAACGAATTTTTGAATAGAGACTAAGTTAGGAATGAAAAATTCGATTTTCCTATAACTTATAGATTACTTAAATCTTACAATAATATTTCAAATATTTTTCTCCTTCAAAATGCTTTTCGAAAATACTAACTCTTTGTTTCTCTTTCTTTATGGATTTTGTGGGTGCAATCCACTGAAAACCCTCACGAGACAAAACTCGTCCTCTAGGGAAAACCTAGAGGTTTAACGGCTTGTTGCACATGCTCAGTGCAATCGCGTGACCTGCGAAAGTAGTCTAATAATCTTTAGTTCAGTTTTATTGTTTTGCTCGAGGACGAGCAAAAGATAGGTGTGGGGTGTGATCATACACATATTTTGCATTCTTTTCTTTACATTCCTACATTTATCGTGTAATAAATCTGCTAATTTCCTTGTCTTAAATATTTATTTTGCAGAAGATAATAATGAAGAGAAAGAGGATTAAACTAAATAAATAGTCAATTTGGTTAGCTAAGGATGATCTCAGATCTAGTCAGAACAAATCAAGGATTGGGGCAAATGTTCAGCTGAAGATCAGAGCAAATCAGACTGGATATAGTTTAGCATTTTAATCATATCTTTTGCTACCGAATCTCAAATCTAATAATTCAAGATGCTACAGAAAGAAGACCTAAAGGGCTACAATTCGTCTGTTGATCACTCATTCTAATTCTGTCATATGTTAAGCAATATTCAGTACTCAACACGTCATCAAGCTGCAGAACAGAATTCTGGATAAATCCAGTATGGAGATAAGGGGAGGATTCAAATTTCAGAAAAGCCAGCTTTCCTTATCTTTATACTCCTCTAATCTCTGCATTTCTTCTATAAATACCTGCAATCTCAAAGGCAAGGGGAGCAACACCACTTCAGAGGGAGGAGGAAGCACGATCTCAGAGAGAGAGCTTTAGTTTAGGTTTTTCTTTTCTTCTTCAATGTAATTTTTATTTTCTTTATTTTATTTTATTTTTAGGCTAGAGAGAGTTGCATAATCAAAAGAGAGGAAGAGTTACTGTAGAGTGACACTATTGTAATCTTTTCTTCAAGAAGCCTATATTGAAGGTGACAATCAATGGAGGTTCATTGTGCTCAATCTCGCCGAAGCCTTTCTTTCCTTTCTTCTTTTCTACTACTTTGTTTTACTCGATGCGAAGGTAAATTTCATTTATGGTTCAACAGTAGAGGTAAATATTCTTCTTTTATTTCTTTTTATTTCTAATCTTTGCATCACACTTTTCTTTATCTCTTTTTGGTTCCTTTTCTTTTATAAATAAAACAACAACGATACCATCATCTCTTCTTCTACCATCTTCTTCTTAACTTAACTTAACATTTTTATTTTCTTTTTATTAACTGAGAAGATAAGTATTAACTAATTTTGGTAAATTAAAAGAAGAAACTTACATAACGCTTCCATCGCTGTCCCTCCCTGTGGATCACGACCCGTTAGCCCTAGGCTACACGGTAGAATTGAGAACCTAGTACTGTTCTAAATTTCTATATTTTTATGTGCAGGTTTGGCTCGATCATGTATTCAGGATCAGGTATCAGTATTCAGTAAATAGTATAAAAGCAACATTACAGCTATGCACATACAAGCGGAGCAAAGCAGTGCCAGAGACAAAAATAGCGAACAATGTTTAATCACTAAAGCGCTTGGCAGAGCTGCAGGAATGACTTGGCTTAGACTGTGAGTCTAAAATCCGGCAGAGTTCCACCTAGGCGAGTCTAGTGATAAAGTACTGAGCACTATATACACCAACCAGGCGAAGTTAGAACGTCTGAGGATGTTAAACCTCAAAGAGATTAAGCCCGGAGGTTTTAGTATGGAACCCTGAAGCGGTTAAGTTTGGAGGCTGTATAAGTACCTGCAGAAAGGGTTAGTACCACACAGCAGGCAATAAATAATGTAATAATCATAGCTACAATCATAATACAGTACTTCTGAGCTGAGTGGCGAACCCTCTGTCCCCAGTCACCTCGAAACCCGAAGATGTTAGGCAGTGGCGTTGGCCTTTTGCCTTTTGGGTGACCTGCAGAGCGGTCTATCGGACAATGCTACCCCGAAGGATAGTTTACCCGAGGGTATTCTCCTGCACTACTGTTAGTCGCAGATACCAAAATACAGATAATTCCTAAAATACACATTAATTCACAAAAAATATAAAAAATTCATAAAAATACACGAAAAGTTCCTAAATACACAGAAAATTTCTAGAAATACAGGATTTGTTTAAAAATATACTATTTATTTCTAAATTACAGAAAAATCCTAACAATGCCCAGATAATTTCTAAAAATCACAAGAATAACTTAGAAATATCCATGATCATTTATACAATCCAAATTCCACAATTATCACAACCATTGCCCAAAATATATAAATATTTCTACAGTTATTTTTATAGGGGTAGAGTACTTGCCTAAAATCGGGGAAATACCCGATACCACATGCACGTGTATATGTGTATGGAGAAGTGTGTGTGGGTATCCTAGGTAGGCTAGTCATGAGATATAAGAGGGAAGGGGAGAGAGAAAGTGAGTGATAGAGAGAGAATCTAGAGAGAGAAAGTGAATATTATGCATTTAGAGGAGAGAGAAAGGGAATTTGGAGGTGTGATTGGTGGTGGAGGTAGAGAAGAAGATTGGGGAAGGCCTAGGTGGCTGCGGCTTGAACAAAAGGGGGAGAGAGTAAGAAATCTAGACATAGAAATGAAAGGAGGAGAGAGAAAGTGAGTTGTTAGGGTTTTTGGAGAGAGAAAAAATTGGGGGAAATATGGGGGTGGAGGAGCACATGAAGAAGGCTAAGGAGATGGTCGGCCTCGTGTAGGGGATGGAGGTAGAGAGAGAAAGTAAATAGAGAGTGGAAAGATGAGAGAGAAAATGAGATGTATGCCATTTTTAGAGAGACAAAGAAATGGGAAAATTAGAAAAGATTATGGCTGACTTAAAGAAGGTGGAGGAGAGGCTATTGTAGTGGTGGAGTGGTTATAGGAGGTGGTGGTAGAGTTTTATGATTTTTAGAGGATTTTTGGAGAGATTTTAGTGATTTTCTAGAGAGAGTGGTGGAGGGAGAGAGGGAGGATGCCGACTTGCTGATTGAGGAGAAAGGGAGATGATAAGATGGGAGGGAGAGGCTTCTTTGAGAAACAAAGGGAGGTGATAAGATGGGAGGGAGAGGCTTCTTTGAGAAACAAAGGGAGGTGATAAGATGGGAGGGAGAGGCTTCTTTGAGAAACCAAAGCCTTAGCTTCTTCAAGAAGCCAAGGAATACTCTAAAAAATTGGAGAAAGAAAAAAAAAAGAAAGGAAAAAGAAAAAGAAAAACAAATAGAAATGAAAATATAGATTTTTTGGTGGTTATGTGTAAATATCCCATAGAAAAATAATATAAAAATTAAAATGAAGAAAATTGGAAAAGAAATGAATTTAGAAAAGAAAGAAACGGAAAATAGAAGGAGAGAGAAAAATAATATAATTAAATAATTATTTATATATAAAAAATTATGAAATTTCTAGGATAAAATCTTGTGCTAGTGTAGAGTCTCGTGTAAAAATTTTAGGTCAAACGGAAGAAAATACATACATGAAATGATACGTGAACGTTCAGAATGTTGAAAATCGTAAAAGAATATGTATTCTGAAATCAGGGTATTACATTCTTCCTACCTCGCAAAAATTGCGTCCTCGCAATTTCATTAAGGTGGAAGATGTACCCAAAAAGGATCAAAGTAATGATCAGAGCATGATACAATGGTGTTGATCAGAAATAGTCACTGGTATTGCAAGATATAATAGGACTGATCAGAAAAATTTACCGACTTGGAATAAAAATAGTCGATATTGTGGAACCTGAGACATGGACGGATAGAAAGATTCTAGGAGCCAAAGAAAAATCATTAGGAAGGACAAATAACTTGTACTTGAAATTGGAATATATAGCTTTAATTCTTACTCCAGGTGCAAATTAATATCACATTAATCTGCTATCGATTGTACTGAAGGTGGGAGAGCTTAACCTAAGCAATGATACCAACGTAACACCTCGCCCCACCAGTATGGAGACGCTATTGTAATGTACATATGCAGAGTAAAATACCCATGCTTTACACGGTAAGCATATCAGTACAGTCATGAATCAGAGTACGAAAGCATAGTGGTAATATACATTTCAACATTACAGTCCAAGTATATTATTATCACTGTACATGATCCAATATTACAAGAATATTACATCACCATGGATACAAAAAAATACGATTTACAAGAGATTTACACAGGCCAAAATTGGTAGATGCTCTTGAGGAGGAAGGAGAAATCTCAAGAGCCAGTCAACAGAACGGATCAAGAAAATCTACTACACGATCATCACGCTTCCGCTGCACGCTCTGAATAGCAACAGGAACTTCACCAAGGTCCAAGCTTCAGGATCTAGACATGCAGATCCAGGGTTGTCAGAATGCAACCCAACGAGTATGTAAAAGCCAAGTGGCTGCTCAAGCAAGCACACGTGTACAGGAATATCAGTGGATCGTGTGTTCAAGGTAAGCAGGCAGGTAATAATTGTAAATGGAATTTATTTATCTAATCATGTATGAACTATATATGTCATATATAATATAAATGGAGACAAAATCAATTGTATAAACTTAACCTCCAGATCCATGAGATTAGTATGTCGAGGGAATAATTCGAAAAAGAAACCCTCATCTATATACCATATACCTCACTTCACCATTAATTAATTTTATACAAGCAGATTTGCTCATCAATAAGTATGTCAATATTATTATGATCAATGATCCAGTATTCTGTTAGTAGTTTAATCATGTCATGTCTGTGAAATCATGATCAGTATTGTTCTCAAGTCAGTATTTGTTTCAGTGGTACATGTGTCAGTCAGTATCAGACTGTCTGTCAGGAATAGGGTAAGTATAGGAATAGAATTGATAACACGAACTGGAAACATGAACTTACCAAACAGTGGATAAGGTATTGGATTGTTATGCTTTAAGTATAATAGTAGTAGTAATAGAAATAACAATAATCAGTATCATTTGTTATTCTAATTGTTCCCCATCAGTGTCCCATACCATTGATAGTTCACATTGGAACCCGTACTTTCAGTAGAACACATCTGAACTCTGATATACGGTTTACCTTCATTCGAACAGGAGAGTGACTAAATAACATATGCTCCTGACATTATTATTATTTGAATATTATATATACTATACTTTGTTCAGTTTAGTACTGGTGTCAGGAGAACAGAAGAATCCTGAGCATGATGTTTGAACTCTAGAGGTACCTCCACAGACTCTAGAGGCACCCCCACCATGTGTGCGTGGTGTGTACTTAACTCCGTGTGGTACTTAGCTCCATACACCAAATGCATACCAAGTATTAGGAGACGGATCATGGACTCTAGAGCCATCCCTATGGACTCTAGTGGTACCCCCACCATGCGTATGGTGTGCACTTAGCTCCGTGTGTACTTAGCTCCATTCACCGTTCCTTCAGTGAGGAGTAACATGAGTATATTTGTGGATACTAGAGTAGCCCTCACGGGCTCTAAAGATACCCCCATCATGTGTATGTTGTGTACTTAGCTCTGTGTGGCACTTAGCTCCACATATCATGTATAAGTAACATGAATAGTATTATGAGTGTATCAGAAATCAGGAGTAAATCAAAAGAATATAAATATCCTTGTTCAGAATTCAGGAGTTAATAGATACCAGTCTTTCTGGCAACAATAAGTATTGTAATCAGTCCAATGTCATAGTATCGGGTTCAATGTATCAATAGTTCGATATCAGGTTAGTATCCAGTGTCAATATTGTTAGCCCAAAGGCCCTTCACTCTAGTTTTAATGATGATTAACTCATGTAGTTATAGTACTAATAATCTTGTGTTTATTAAGTCTCAGATATTCAATCAAGATCTTAGTAGGTGTTTAGCTTTAGTAAAAGATTCGAAGTCAGGTTTTGAAGCTATCACATGTTGATTCAAGAGCTCGCGCTTGAAGATCGCAGCAAGTACTCAAAGAGGAGTCTAACTCATGGATCAAGTTTGGATCAAGATAAGATAACGTTGAAGATTTTCAAAAAGACGAGTCAAAGTTTGTAAGTTTAAGATTTTTTGTTTTAGGATAAAATGTAAAGGATAGATTAGTTGTGGATTGCTCAAGCTCATACACACAAAAAATATTTATATTACCTTTCATGTTAACTCTGCCAGTGCACCGTTCACTGCCTGTCCTAAGCCAGGATAAAGGAGGAGGGTTTGTGGTAGGCCAGTGACAGCCAATGTAAAACATTATCACATAATATGAACATGAATCAAGAATTAAATTTCGTTAGGGCATTCTCTACTAAATGATGCACTACATCCGAGCCTGGCTATAATGAAAAGTGTCGTCCAGAAATGACGCGCCACATTGATGCCCGGATATGGTATCAAATGAGTAAGGGTTCCCATACTTTTATGAGCGGGTGAGGGAGTTAGCTCATGAATATAGGATTAGATTAGCATCATGGAACATAGGTTCTCTTACAGGTAAATTAGCATAGTTAGTTAGTGCTATGGTTAGATGGAATGTTAGTATTTTGTGTGTGCAGGAAACTAAGTGGGGAGGTGAAAAAGCAAGAATTATAGAGCCTAGGGGTTATAAACTTTAGTATCCTAGTAGAGATAGAAATTGTAGTAGGGTGGGTGTGATCATAGATAAACAAATGCTTGAGGATGTAGTGGAGGTTAGGAGAAAGGGTGATAGGATTTTGGGTAGGGAGATTTTTAATGTTATTAGTGTCTTACACCACAAGTAGACTTGATGAGTCTAGTAACCGTCAATTCTGGGAGGATTTAGATGAGATTGTGCAAAGCATACCCATTAAAGAAAAGCTTTTCATAGGCGATGACCTTAATGAGCATGTAGGCACTAATCGTTATGGGTTTGATAGTGTGCATGGAGGATTTAGTTTGAGAAAAGAAATGAACTAGGTAACTCGATTCTAGATTTTGCTTTGTCCTATAATTTGATCTTAGCGAATACTTGGTTTAGGAAGAGAGAGTCTCACTTGATCACTTTTATAAGTGGATCAAGTGCGAGCCCAATAGATTTCTTTTTAACTAGAAAAGTATATAGAGGTTGTTGTATGGATTATAAGGTAGTACCGGGTTAGAGTGTAGTAACCCAACATAGACTTTTAATTTTAGATGTGCAGATTAGAAAGAGATTTAGAAAAATTAACGTAAGTTAAATCTTAAGATTATGTGGTGGCGGCTAAAAGAAGGTAACCAATGAGTTTTTATAGATTGAGTAGTATATGAAGTAGATTGGAAAGCCCAAGATGATCTCAATACAACATGGAACAAAATTGTTAGTTGCATTAAAAGGGTAGCTAAAAAATTACTGGGTGAGTCATGGGGTGGTGCTCCACCATGTAAGGACACATCATGGTGGAATGAAGAGGTAAATGCTGCCATTAAAATCAAACGAGACTCTTACAGATATTTGAAGAAAAATTGTGATGGAGTGAGTTTTGAGAGGTATAAGCTAGCCAAGAAGGAGGCTAAGAAAGTTGCTCAGAAGGTAAGAGCTAAAGTATACAAAAAGTATATGAGAAGTTGGACATAAAAGAGGTTGAAAAATATATAATATATATAATATATAATATATATATATATATATATATATATATATATATATATATATATATATAATTACTCGAATAAGCGAGAGAAAGACTAAAGACTTATCTACTGTGAGGTGTGTTAAGATGAGGATCAGAAGATTTTAGTTTGAGATGAAAAAATCAAAGAAATATGGAGAGAGTATTTTGACAAATTATTCAATAGTAGTTCTACTCAAGATTTGGATGACCTTACCATTCAGTGCCAAGATATGAACTGTAATTATATGCGCAGAATTAGCGAATATGAAGTTAAAGAGGCCTTAAAAAGGATGAAGTCAAGGAAAGTTGTTGGCCCGGATGGAATTCCTATTGAGGTATGAAGATGCTTAGGAGAGGTGGGCGTGAGATGGCTGACAACCTCTTTAACAAGATCTAGCTGACTAAAAAGATGCCACATGAGTGGAGGAAAAGTACCCTAGTACTTCTTATAAGAACAAGGGTGATATCCAGAGTTGTTAAACCTGTTGTGGAATAAAACTCATGTATCACACCATGAAGATTTGGGAAAGGATAATTGAGCACAGTTTAAGGAAGAATGTTAAAATATCAGAGAACCAGTTTGGGTTCATGCCTGGGCGATCGACGACAGAGGCTATTCATTTTCTTCATCACTTATAGAGCGACTTTGAGAGAGGAATAGAAATTTACGTATGGTCTTTATTGATTTAGAAAAAAGCTTGTGATAAGGTGCCAAGAGAGGTACTATGGTGGACATTGATGAAAAAGGGAGTCCCCATCAAATATACTGACATAATCAAGGACATGTATGATGGAGTAGTGGCAAATGTCAGAACTTGTGGAGGCATAACAAATAATTTTTCTATCACAATTGAATTGCATCAAGGATCTGCATTGAGTTTATTCTTATTTGCCATAGTGATGAATGAGCTTACTAAAGCTATTCAGGATAAGATACCATGGTATATGCTATTTGCTGATGATATTGTCCTGGTCGATGAGATAAGAGCTGAGGTAAATGCCAAATTGGAGCTATGGATGTAAACTCCAGAATCTCAAGGTATTATATTAAGTAGGACCAAAACAGAATATATGGAGTGTAAATTTAGTAGACAGGGAATACGAAATTATAGTATTGTGAGACTAGATGGACAAGAAAATACCGATGAGCAGTCATTTTAAGTACTTAGGTTCTATTATCTAAAAGGATAGGGATCAATAGTGATGTCAACCATAGGATCCAAGCCGACTGGTTGAAATGGAGGAACGCGACAGGAGTTTTATGTGATTGTAACATTCCATTATGGCTCAAGGGAAAGTTTATCGGACTGCTATTAGGTCAGCTTTGTTATATGGCACAGAATGTTGGGCTATAAAAAGATATCATGCCCAGAAGATAAGTGTAGCAGAGATGCGCATGTTTCGTTGGATTTGTGGTAACATGAGGAAAGATAAGGTAAGAAATGAAGATATTCATACTAGATAGGCGTAGCCTCTATAGAAGAGAAGATGAGAGAAAACCGCCTAGATCGTTTGGTCATGTGCGACGTAAACCTACAGATGCGCCAGTCCGGCGAATAAAACGTATCAAATTAGGGCAAGTTAAAAGAGCGCAGGGAAGACTGAAGAAACATGGATGGAGGTAATACGACAAGATATGGAGGCTAAATGTCTTAGTGAAAGCATATTTTCTTGATAGGAATGAGTGGAGAAAGCTGATCCATGTGTCCGATCCGGCGTAACTCTCTTTTGGTTCATGTAGCCTACCCCAAATACTGGGGACAAATGGCTTAGTTGTTGTTGTTGTATATTATCTTTCATGTTAAATAATTTTAGTTTTTAGTTTAACCATTTTGGTAATCATTTTGGTTTTAAGTTTCAAGAATGCATCTTTCAATTTCATGAATAGATTTCATCAAAACAAGTTTATATGATTTATATGTATATTAGATTTCATCCATATACACTGTTACTTCATATTATTTAGATAACTTATTTTGATGAGTTATATCATGTGTTTAAGTTTGTTTTTATCAAAATGTATTTTGGAGCTTATTGTCCAAAACAAGTATATTTCATTTACTATGTGTATTAGATTCTACCATACACACTATACTTTAAATATGTTTCAATATCTTATTTTTGTATTTATACAAGTTTATAGAAAAATCGGATTTTCATTTCAAAGTTTGGTTTTTTGAAAAATACAGTTTTTGGTTTATGCCTAAATTTCTAAACCTAAAAATAGTTTACTTGTTTGTAATATTTGTTGATTTTTAATCGCACATATTTGGACTTCAATGTATTTATATGAACTTACTTTTTTTGGAATTTATGAGGTTTTATTAGAATTTATATGAGTTTCAAAATTCAAGTTTTAAACCTTCAAATGTGTTCTGGGGTTGCTTGCGGTCGACCGACCGATCGACCGAAGGCTGGCTCGATCGACCAACTGGTCGAATGACGTGCACACATGCACATGACCAAAGGGCGGTCGACCGACTGGCTCATACCCACTCTTAGGTTTGGCCCGGTCGATCGGGTGATCGATCGACAAAGAGGATTTTTGGGTGCGATTGACCGGGTGGTCGACTGGCAACCCCAACGATCATAAAAGTAATCGTTGGCTGATCGACCGGGCGGTCGACCGACAGGTCATTCTGACCCAATGGCTAGTTTTCTGTAGCTTTTATAAATGGGTCTTTTGGCCACTTTTTTTGTAAAATTTTTTACATGTTTTTGAGAGCAAAATTTTCCATCTTCAACAGAGTTTTCTCTACAAGTTTTTTAAGCTTAACTTCCATACCAAAGGAGAGTTATCAAGAGTGTTTCCCTTGACTTTTTAAAAGGATTTTCTTGAGTTTTTCACCACAAAATCTATCTAGTTTTTCTCTCACCAAGCTTGAGTTATCCATTTCTATATCCATCCTATAGGGATCCTTGCTTGTGAGAGTATTTGTTTGTGATCAAGAGAAGTGATCACAATGTGTCACACTATTGTAATTTGAGGAGTTAGAAGTTGTGGCCTCAGCGAACTTGCGGGTTCGTATTGTATATTGTTTTTGCGGAAACAGTGAGGAACTTGCGGGTCCAAGAGTTCTTGAGGGAGCTCGTTGTAGGTGTTGTGGCACCAAGTAATCTTGCGGGATCGTTTTTAGTGGAAACTTTCATTGCGGTGAAGGCGGGGATGTAAAGCAAGTGACTTGAACATCGAAATAATTCCCCGTGTTTGCGATTGCTCATCTCTCTCTCAACTCACTTGTGTTTAATTTTGCTTGCTCATATTATTCACATCTTTATATGTATGATATTTACTTGTGCTTAATTGTCATATATGCTTGGGATTGTTTAATATCTTGCATGCTCTTATTCCTTGCCAATTATTTACATGTTTGATATTGTGTTTGTGCTCACACTTGTATTGAACCAAGAGAGCTATAGTAGCTCTTCAACTCTTAATCTAGAAGAATATTGAGGAGAAGTTCAGAGCCCTGCACTGGAAATTCGGTTTCACTCTTTGGTTATACGTTTTGTGATTGTTTTAGTTTTACATAATAAGTTTTAATTCTGTATTATTTGGCATTAAATTAGCACATCACCTATTAACCCCTCTAGGTAATTACAAGTGGTATCAGAGCTAGGTGCTCTTGATTTGGGTCTAACAATCTAAAGTTAAAGTGTAACACCCCGCTCCCAGAATACGTACTTAGATACGTATTCTAAAAAACTTGTATTTTTGTGTGTGTGACTTCTTCAGCTTCAAATCTACATTTTTAACATTCTATATTCTTACATAGTGTGCTATAGTCTTCAAACAATCTTCAATTTGGCTTCTCCATATGTAAATCTTCATCATCTATGCTCGAACCCATTCTTTGAGTGATCTTGAGACTTTAGCACCTTCCTTTTGAGGAAGAACACCCCAAAATTATCTTTAGAACCCGAAATACTTAAAACATTTAAACTTGATTAGTACCGAATAACTTCATGTGGTTTGTAATCATTAAAACAAATCAAAAGTGTACCTTTGAGCCAACACCGTCATCCTAGAATGCATGTTCCTTGCTACCACTAATGCAATTATTAATTGTAGGAATGGATCTATGAGATTGACCTTTGGAGATATGACTAAGAAAGTTAATGTCTTTAACCTAGAAAGACAACCCCATGATATGAATGATCAATCTTTTAAGATAAACCTCAAAGAGAACTTATCTAGCAAGCACAGTGAGGAGATAGAACTTGATGTATGAGCTTTATATCATATTTTGCATCACTTTTATACCTATTATTTTCCACATTTAATTCTACATTAGTACTTCTTTTGCATATTTTGCAGATACTAGGTCAAGAGCACAAGTTAGGAAAAGAGAAAAAATTGGTTAATTATCGATGTATCAAGTGAAGAAAAGGATGCAGAACCATAGATCCAAGGAAGAATTGTAACATCTCAGTAAACTCTACATGAAAAACCAGAGATGCCACAAAATCTGGGAGTTGAAAGGGCCAATAGCTCGGCTGGGCAGCTGTGAATTCAGCTATGTAGCCGTAGACCAGTCAACAAAAATGCCAGCTTATCAGTCAAATCTGGGTCAAACGCGTAGAGCTATACAGTTGGAAACTCGGTTGCGTAGCCGAGCTATAGCATTTATGCTGACGTATTTTTTATGAAAGTTTTTTGTTTATTTAGAACTGAATCTGTGAAGTCGGTTATGGTTAGGGATGTTCTCTATAGCCTATAATAACACGGCAACCTCTTGTTTGTTTATGCAATTTTTCTCTCATGAATTCTAGTTTTTAAATTAATAACAAGTCTATTGCTGCCATTAATTTTTTGAATTTTAGAGAAGAAGAAACAGCAAGAAGTCAAGTCTAAATGATTTCTCTATTGGTGCTTTATTCTCTCT